>CAXIWS010000575.1:0-49995 GCA_964036195.1 Sphaerolaimus hirsutus | reverse complement strand
TTTGGTTCAAAATAAAAGTGAATGAGGTAAATCCTCCGTATGTTGTACACGAATCGTTTTGGAGTTTTTCAGCATTTGCAAACAAGTAAAATGGATTATTTATTGGAAATAAGACGCCGGTGAGCATTTTGTCAGATCCAATGTAGACCATAGTTGTTAAAACGTATTTACTTATACTCGATCAGTACTATACTTGAGTACAGACAGAGTAAATATGTGTATGCTTCCTCTAATAAAGTTTCTGTAATGACTTTTAAATACATAAAGTCGGCAGACGTATCGCCCTACAAACATTTGCGTCAGTCTCTCCAGTGGGGAGTGCATGTCGTCATTATTGTGACGCAATATTTTAATGATTGGAATGGATCGGGTCACGTATGAAAACTTGGCTCTTATCCCAGTTTCCAGTTGCGTATTATACAAATGCGAATGAAAAGTCAAAGTTAGCTAAAAATCGTTAAAAGTTGCTCCACTTTGCCAATTTCCACCTTTATAATCGCTATTTTTGTTTAAAAACATGGTTATATACCTAGTTAGTGTTAGCCTTTTTATTCACATTTATAGCGGATTTCGCAATTTTGGCTGGCTGCCAAGTTCTCATATGGGGACTCTTCCATTGGAACGGAGCCAACGAATGAAAAATTGACAAAAACGGTAAAAGGGTCATTAAAACAGTCAAATTTTGTCGCTTTTAACGGACAACGTTGAAACGGGCGGCGTGCACGCACGGACACATGGAAGCGTTCATTTCTCTTTTAATATTTTTCTCTTTTTAAATTCCGAGCGTCCGGGTGGTACCCAAGTTTTGTGTTCGCTCTATTCGCGAGCGAATTCTAACTCTCCGATTTTGTAGGGTGAAATGTCCGCCGACTTTACTGTATTTTTTCGAGATACCCCCCTGGTAGGGTGGCAGATGGTACAGCCTTGTGGTAAACCATACGGGACGGTAAATTACCTTTTCTGCGGTAAACGGTATGGTACTGTAAATTTTCAATTTTGCGATAAATGGTAGAGTACGGTAAATCTGAAAAGTGCGGTACGCGGTATGGTACGGTAAATTTTCAATTGTCAGAAATGTATGAACGCCGAACTACAGACAAATTCTACTCAATCAATTGACACCAAATCTAATTACACAGTTTGATAATGGACTGTAGAACATTCATTGGGATGACTACAGATAATAGCTAAAGTATAAATACCAGAGTTGTACAAATACTGGTATTTTTGGAAAACGTAAACGTAAACGTAATCAACTTTTCGAAATTGTGAGTATCAATACTGAAAACGTAAAATACTTCTAAAATACCCGGGTAAACGTAAAAAAAACATAAATGTAAAAATTTCTTTGAAGTGCACTACCCATGATCAAGTGCATTGAAAAACACTTTCGTTTTTCCTATTTCAACCATTTCTCTGCTTATACGATCACATTCTTGCTTACCTATGTTATTTATCAAACAATTGAGAAGATAATTGGCCAAAAACATAAATTGTACATATTGTATCAGCAAAAAGTTCAAAAATGCACTGTTTTTGTGCATTTACCATACGATTTTTACGTTTTCTCTGGTACCCAGGTAATTGTGCCAGGAAAACGTAACAAAACGTAATGGTATTTTTGGAAAACGTAAATGTAAACGTAAATATAAATACCCAAATAACCGGGTATTTTGGGTAAACGTAAATACGTTTTTCCAACTCTGATAAATACACTCCAATACATAGCCACTATTCTCTATCGACCGGAGTCAATACCACACAGAGAATGCAACTGTATTTTGTCCTAAACTGACTACAAATTCTAAATGAATTAGTGAAAGAAATGTAAAATATACGATAAAAAAATGTGAAGTAAAGTTTATCCCATTATGTTGGCTGTGTTTTTGAACATTATCATTTGTTATGACTGCTGCACTTATTGTTGGTGATAGAGAGCATGTAGTGCTAAAACATAAAGATATTGCATGGAAATCATCGATTGAAACATCTAAAAGTGAACATAATGCTATTTTCCAAAGCACAATGGTAAAAAGTATGCATATAAACTTTTTTACATTTACGTTTTTTTTACGTATTCCTTGGTATTTTAAAAATACCTTACGTATAAGCAGAGTTGTTTAAATACCGGTATTTTTGGAAAGTGTAAGTGTAAGTGTAAATACACTTTCCAAATTTTGAGTATGGACACCAAAAGTGTAAGGTATGTTAAAAATACCTAGGAAAGTGTAAAAGTGTAAGCATAAAAATTTGTTTAGAAAGGGCTCTCACTGTTGAACATTAGAAAACACCACTGTATTCACATTTAGATCAATTTATTTGTCATTTTCATGCATTATTTCACATTTTACTGGCTTTTATGAAACATTTCAGACTGTAACAAATACTGTAGTGGTATGAAATGAAGTTCCCTTATAATGGCACTTTTTCAGTGTTGATATTTTACTGATTGAGCAATGCCATACACACTGTCTAAATGCAAGAATGGACATGCAGCAAATGTAATGCAAAAGCCAGCGCTGGGCCTAAAAAGGGTCGATTAAAGAATATGGTAGACATCGATGAGGCGGAGTGCGGCGCTGCTTTTGAAGTGTTTCTCAGCGCCTGATCATGACTTAATGTGGTATAATCCGCTGGTGGAATGAGCTTTTTTCCATGCATATGAAAACTACTGGGAGGTAGATAAATGGATCCGGATAACTGCGCAATTAATGTTTCACGTGCACAGATATGAATGTGAAACTAAATGCAATCTATATCAGGTGCCAATCCCAAGCCCTGTAAAGTGTAAAGTAAAGTGTCAAATGTAAAGTCAAATGCAAAGTAAAGTGTCAATTGTCATGCAAAGTTCAGTAATAAAATCTTTTCTTTTTTGTTTTGATTGACACTTGACTTTGCATTTGACTTTACATTTGACACTTTACTTAACACTTTAGAGGGCTTGGGACTGCCCCCTGGGGTTTTTCAGAGAGATTTAATTTGATTTTTTTATAGAGATTTTCTGATATTGTGCCTACACACACTAGTTTTCCACGTGACGCTTGGGAAAACTCAAATGGCGACATGTTGCCATTCAGTTTTCCCATCTTGCATGAAATGAAATTTAGAGGTGGAAAAAAGTGTGTGTTGGTTTCGGCAAGTCACAATTTTTCCCAACATGAATGCAATAGTGGAAAACTGAATGGAAAATGTCGCCATGTGGTATGGCAGCACTTCTTGAATGTTGCCATACCACATGGCGACATGTCGCCATTGTCGCCATTGTCACCATGGACAACTATAATTCAATTTTCGACATGTGAATGCGATAAATGAAAACTGACAAACTTTGCTGTGTAAGCAACTCTGTTGAACTAGCAATTAACCACAGCCATTTTTGACATGCAGACAGGAGGAGGAGGAGGAAGAGGAGGAGGAGGACAATGTGAACAAATGTGATGTTGTATCAACACAGTTTAATCTGTGAAACTACTGAAATCATGCTTTATCAGATACATATTTACTATTTTTGTGCTTTACATGTGATACATTTGTTTTTGATTTTGTTAATTTTTCATGCTTGATATTTGTTACTGTTTTTCATTGTATATTTTTAAGAAAAATATCATGTACACACCTGTTGTCTTCCATTTAACTTTTTACATATGAGAGAAATATTACAGACAATACAATTGTAAAAAGACAGCAATGAATGTTTTTGAGAATAATGTACCATATTTCCTTGAATTACACCCCCCCTTGCATTAACCCCCCCCCTCGAAATATACCCAGGTGTTTTTGAGCCAAGGAAAAAATAACCCCCCCTCAAAATACCCCCTGTCTGGAATGATATACATCATGTATGCAATGTACATGATGTATTTATTGATGCCAATTTGCATCACAGATACACATATACATTAATATGTGTACAGATGTACGTCTAAATACCCAATATGTCCCGATATATCGTATTTACCCATGTTTATTACCAGTTCTGGGTATGAAAAAGCATACTGTTTACTATGAATTTCCTGAAAATTTCTGATGAAATAATACCTCCCCTCGAATAAGCCCCACCCCCCTCGAAATACCCCCCTCAAAATTTCTACTCTGAAAAAATAAACCCCCTGGGGGTATTTTGAGGAAATATGGTATGTGAATAATGCCTTAGTAAATGGAATCATGCATTAGGATCAGAATTTTGAAAAATGTTATGGGAACACAAACATTACAAACAAAAACATGATTAACGTATTTTGACCATATTTCTTGAGCTTTTTATAGCTGTAATTGTATTGCACAAACTTCAAAAAGTGAATGAGATTGAATAAGTGACTGTATTGGAAATTTGCAAGTGTGTATGAAACTATATCAATGTTGTAACAAGAGAGGAACTAGTTACTCACTAATTGCACAACATTTAACTACTTAACTAAGTACTTCACAAACTACTTGCTAAACCAATTTCCAAATGAATTAAACAAACTCAAATAAAATGACTTCAAAAGTAAACACTGCTATTCTCATTCACCAGTAATTACAAATAACACTGTTTGCACTGTTTAAAAAAATGCATGTTGAGTTTTCACAATGTGCCAGCATGTTGACAATATTCCTTGGCTCAATAGCAGTTTTTGCAATGCGTGAAGCAGTTTTCCACTTTGACTGTCATTATGGGAACAGTATGCATACATGTTGTGAAAACTGGCGACACATGGCGACAGGTGGCGACAGGTGGCAACAAGAAATGTCGCCACATGTGTCAGCAGTTTTCACAATATGCAAGCCACTGTGGAAAACTGTCGCCATGGCGACAAAAATGGTGTCAAAATGTCACCATTTTTGTCGCCATATCGGTGAGTTTTCACACGGGTGGCCACTTTGAAAAAGTATCTTTAAATGAGACATGAATGGACCAGAGATGTGAAATTTGGAGGTCTTATGCAGAATTTTTTCCTCTATTTTGTGTAGAGAGATGGGCACTTAAAGATATGTATTAAATGAGTAATAATTTTTTCAAATTTTTGAGTTTTCACATGGTTTTCATGGTGACAACCATGGCGACAGTAAAGAAATAGTAGTTTAGCACAAATAACGTCATGTTAGGAAAACTCAACTGAACTTTGACATGATATTTTTGGCATTTTTTGTAAAAATTGTACATTTCAGACATTGGCACATGTTACTACAACTTCAAAGGATTTTATTCATTGATACTTAGGCTGTCAACAAAAACTTTTTGGCGGAAAACAGCAATGAAAATGGAAAAATTTGCTGTAATTATGCTGGAAATACAAAAATTTACAAAATTGAGAACTTGCATGCATGTTTACCAGTTTCACTGAAACAGAAATACTTGAGAAAGAGAAAATTGAGCTGGAAAATGAATTTTTTTTGAAAAGCAGACAAGTGAGCCAGAAAATGGAAGCAGAAATGGAAAAAAATTTGCCTGTGGAAAGCATAAACGGAAAATGGAAAGTTGACACCCTAGTTTTGACACCTCGCATGACACTTGCCATTTTACACAGTGATTTTACACAGTTTGTGACTGCCACCAGATGGGGAATGAGAAAGCACCGCTGCACACTCCAGATGAACAAATGCTTTGCGACCACACAGTTTGTTTTGTTTTTGTTTTACATTTATCACTGTTTTAACATGTTTTTTTACAAAGAATGTATGCTAAATAATGCAGTTGGACTGGAGGGATGTGTATAACGGACTAGATAACGTGCAACATGGTGATCAACGACGCAAGCAGAGTGGATGAAGACTCCAGAGGGGGTTCTACTGTGGATAGATTGGCGAAATTGTTGAATTTTTATATTTTTTATGACAGGTTTTGATTGTTCATGTGTGTGCTGCATGAATTGGTAATAAGTGAAAAGCTAAATGAAAATTTTACTACCAAGTGTAAATTATTTTTCACCTTCTGCATGCAACGTGGGAAAACTAAATATTTTAGCTTTTCAACTATACAATTAGTTGAGTTCGTGATTAATGCTTGATTTGGATTTCATGTGTTCCCACATATTTTGGTCTTTCAATAAAAGTCTAATGAGCGCTCAGGGTAGAAAAATTTTTAGGACATGTTTTAGTCAAAGAAATTGAAAAATACTTTTTGTTTTGTTTTTTATGGTGTAGATATATCACCTTTTTTTTGACGATATACTGAATACATGCTGTGCCTCATGTGAAAAAATTGCAGCTGATTGCCAAGTGATTAAAATTTTATTGATTTTTTAATGTCATACATGTTAAATTCATTCATTTTTCAAACTGTGGTAATAACAGTGTGTGATTAGTATCAAATAAAAGAGAAAAAAAAACTGTACATGGCTCTAAATTTACAAGTATTACAAAGTAACCAATGATTTTATAAAAATTATTATATTCATGATTTTCAAAAATTATTTAAGAAAGAACACAGAAAGAACAAAGTAACTGGAAGCACAAAAATGTACATATATATACAGTTTCACATAGTGTATAACATGCAACATAAATAATGTTCCAGAAATCAATTTTTTTATGGTGCAAAACTCATTAAACTTTCACCATTTTTTCACAGTTTTCCCAAATGGGTGTCACAAAGCGATCATCATAAAAAAATTGCAAATGGCGGCCTCTTGCATCTGTTGCCTGCACAATGGGAAAACTAAATTGAGTTTTCCCACGAAAGTCACGCGGAAAACTAGTGTGTGTAGGCCCATTATATTTAATAATATTTTCTGAGAAACACTTATTTTTGGAACGCTAATTGGAATACATGCAATCACACATCTGCAATGTATAATGAGCCACCATGTATCCTGGATAGGCTTTCAAAATTCTAAGGGCTGGCAGGGAGTAAGCGTGTCTGTGTGTGTGCAACAACGTGCACTGTGCATTAGTTATGTAGTGGTACAGGCATGCAGTTTAAACATGTACATACAGTGCACACACCACAAAACCACACAATTGTTTTACAGAACACAAATAAGAAAGGAACAATTTGATTCTTACATATTTTATTTTCTTTGTTCCTTTCTTATCCTTATTCTTGTAAAAAAAACATTTGAACGGAGCTTAAAATTGCAGTGTGCGGTGCTGCATAGTGTGTGTATTCATATCAGTGAGCAATCACACAAAAATTGATATGAAATTATCATCTTGATTAGTTTATGGCTGTGTTTATTTTCAAAGTTATTTACGTCGTAAATTAATTCCATTTATCCATTTCCATTTCATTTATTTTTTTCTCATTGCATATTTTTCTTTTTTGTTTTCATAAGTTTTCTGTTTAATTGACTTCGCTATGCCCTACACCTGACACACACTTCCCGACACGCAATTGAAATGCGTTTTCGGGAAGTGCATGCATGTAAGGAAACTGTAATAAACTTGTCGGGAGGCTACCCGATTTCAGGTGCATTACATGCATGTAGGGTGCATTACACAAGAATTAAATCTAGCCCCTGGACACAGATAGCATGGATTCACTTAGCATCTAAACCCGCTTAGCACCTGGCACTGGATAGGTGCTAAGCGGGTTTAGATGCTAAGCGGGGGAAATCCATGCTATCCGGGTCCAGATGCTATGCAGTTTAGATGCCATGAGGCACATACCCCAGTCATCGTCCACAGTCACTGCCATTTGATTGTGAAAATTCAAAAATTTCTCTTTTACATTATAGTTTTACGTCAGCTGAAGAAAAATCAATTCTACGCTATGTCACTGCATGCAATCACCTGGCGTAGCTGATTTATCAATTGATTTTTCATCAGTTGGCATAAAATTTCAATGTAAAATTGAAATTTTTAAATTTTCAGAATCTAATAGGAGTGACCGTGTATGATGACCCTTGGTCACAATGATAGGTATTGATAAACATATTGTCCATGGAAAATTGCAGACCTGTATCCAACGATGGAAAAAACACAGAAATTGAACACAGAAACTCATTGAGTTTCTGTGTTTTTGTTTTACACAGAAACACAGAAACTCATAAATTTTGAAAAACTCAAAACTCAATTGAGTTTTTCTTTGGAGAACACAGAAACACAGAAACATGGAAACACAGAAAAGTTTTTTTGAATTTTTGTGTTTTTTTCAGCGAAGTGGTTGAATGCACATTAATTCAGTTAAACTAAACAAGATAAGATGTACATAAATATGTACATAATGTACCGTATTACCTCGAATTATCCCCCCCTGAATTAACCCCCCCTCAAAATGGGCTGGGGAAATAATAAACCCCCCCTCGAAATACCCCCCCCCCCTTCGGAATGATGTACGTCATGTACATAATAAATACGTCATGTATGCAATGTACATGATGTATATTACTGCTCATTTGCATTGCAGCTACACATAGACTATCTACATTTTTATGTCCAAATATATCCGGTTTGGACACATTTATTAAGTTCTTAAGTTCAACGTTCTAAATGATTTGACAATTGACTTGCGGTGTGTCTGAGCTGAAATAAAGACGTAAAACGTTGAGTTCCGAGTTCAGATAAGTTTTGAATACAATTTTTTCAAAAAACTCGAAAACTATTCAAAAAAATTTGAAAACTAACCAATAAAATTCGAAAACTACCAAAAAATTTGATAACTACACAAAAAATTCGAAAATTCGAAAATTGGAAAACTAAATTCTAAAATTAGAAAACTGTTTTGGGGAAAAATTCAAAAATTCGAAAAGTCATTTCAGAAAAAAATACTTTAAAATTTAAATACTTTTTTCTGGAGGGTTTGCCATTGTTAATCGCCACATAACAGTAACCCATCTGAATAATGAACCAAAATTTATACAGTTTTTTCATCACAATTTTTCATTTTTACTATGGGATATACCGTATTACCTTGAAATACCCCCAGGGGGTTTATTATTTCGCCAGCAAAATTTGAGGGGGGATAATTCGATGGGGGGTCTATTATTTTGCCAGAAACTTTCGGAAATTCCACATACTCGGACGTAGAAAAATCAAACAATTACATAGATGTATATGTCTTTATAGGTATATATAACTGTATATGCACATAAACCCTTCCCTAACGTCACTCAATCTTCAGTTTTAAGGTGTGTTCTCCAGTGTACAGATCACAAACTGCGGTATTTGTCATGTAGATGTACGTTCTCTTTTCACTCAATGTTAGGGGGGGTATTTCGAGGGGGGGGGGTTATTATTTTTTCAGTCGAATTTTAGGGGGGTATTTCGAGGGGGGGTTAATTCAAGGGGGGGGGGGATAATTCGAGGTAATACGGTATACCTAATTACGAAATATATCACAAGATTTCATTTGTTTAACTATGGTCAGATTCTGCGAATACTTTGCGGTCCGCCGAGTAGGGTTGGCAAGCGATTTTTTTAAGCCCCTGCACTGATTTTTTTTTAAATCGCTGGGGAAAACATTTGGTACTCATGCACTAGGTAAAATGCAAAAAAATTGCGCGCATGCACACAGTTTCATGCAAGCAATCCACCAGTTGCCTTTTTCATAGCTTTTACAAGGAATTTGGTGGTGTAGCACCCATTTCTTTGTGCTTTTGAGCATGTAATATAGGCTGTGAATGATTGGGGGAAGTATAAATTGTTTTGCTATGTGATTTTTATATCAAACATGAATGGAAACATGAATTTATTGTTCTTGGCAAAAACATGCAATTTCTGCAAACACAATTGCAAATAGTCAATGAAATTTTATTCGCATATTTTATATTGTTTGTATGAAACGCAAGAACTTGAACAGTGCCAAGTCTGAGTATTCACACTCATACAAAAATTCCTTAGAACAATGACTTCCAAAAAGTCTGCCGAGTTCACCACAGAAAGAATAACTGTGCACTGCCTATCATTTTACATGTGTTTTATCACCCTCAGAGGCGATTTTCGAGAGAAATGGGACTAATTTTGGCCCCGGCGATTTAAAAAAAAATTTCCAGAAGATTTTCAAAAAAGATTTTTTCCAACCCATACTGCTGAGTATCCGGCACAGTATTTACAACCAACGATGGAAAGAACACAGAAATTGAACACAGAAACTCATTGAGTTTCTGTGTTTTTGTTTTACACAGAAACACGGAAACTCACAAATTTTGAAAAACTTAAAACTCAAATGAGTTTTTTTTTGGAGAACACAGAAACACAGAAACACGGAAACACAGAAAAGTTTTTTGAGTTTTTTGAGTTTTTTTTCAGCGAAGTGGTTGAATTCACATGAATTCAGCTAAACTAATTAAACAGGATAATATATGCATGTATAGTATATGTAAATAATATGTACATAAATGTATTCATATTTTATTATGGAACAAAGAAGAAATTAAAGATGGCATGCACAATTGCACATATCCTGGTGGAATTGACAATTTAAGTTTCAACATGTTTCAGTATACCATATTACCTCAAATTAACCCCCCTCAAAATGGAATGGCAAAATAATAAGCCCTCCTCCAAATACCCCCCTCTGGGATGATGTACATGTATTATCCAATGTATATGGTGTATTTATTACTGCTAATATGCATCGCAGCCACACATAGACTGTACTAGATTGTGCAGCTACACGTTTATTTCAAATATATCCTGTTTGTACATTTATAACCTGTTTTGGGTATGTAAATGCCTACTATTTACCATGATCTTTATGCAATTTTCTGACAAAATAATAACCCCCCCCTCAAATAAGCCCCCCTGTCAAAATTCGCTGGTGAAATAATAAACCCCCATTTCAAGGTAATACAGTAGTTGTAATTAAAATCAATTCTGTAGCCTTCCATACAGTGCACATCCATTGAAGAATTTTGGAGTACTGCATAATTGTCATTTCTGGGCATTTTGTTGATGCTGGTGTTGTGATGTGGATGTCCTCATTGTGGACATTATTATGGACTTTTTCAACACTTGAATTAATACACAGATGTTATGTGGGGCTAAAACATGTGCAAAACCAATATAGTACAAGAAAACCACTGTTTCCACATCGAAATGCCATAAATCATAATTTTTTGGAAAAACTCGAGTTTTTTGGGAAAAAACTTGAGTTTTTTAGTAAAAAACTCAAAAAAACTCGAGTTTTTACAAAAAACACAGAAATAAAAACAGAGTTACTCAAGTTTTTTTCGAGAAAAAAACTCAAAACACAGGTATTCATTTTTGAAAAACTCAAAACACAGAAAGTGTTTTTTTTTGGAGAACTTACCCATCGTTGTTTACAACAACAAAACTAGGTAAATATAATACTGGTATACTCCGGTTACTTTAAACCTTGCACGCGTGGTTCCCGCTGGAAGTGTGCCAACGATGGTTAACGCGTGCGAGTTTCAAAAAGAGATAACAAAATTGATCGTTGTTATAATGTTATTCATTAACATATTCACATCGATTAACTTTTTCATCTTTTTACAGAAATCGCATGATTTAATAATCATTGGCACGCTTCCAACACGAGACATAAATCAGTGCGAGGGCAGAGTATCATGTACGCCGAGTATAATTACCTAAACCCTTGTTTACCTCGATCCGGATGGTTGTGAATTTTTTAAAAACGTTTCGTTCACGCCCCCTGTAAAGTTTGAGTACTTGTATTTATTACGACCCATGTATTTATGTGATCACCGATTTACTGACCTACCAAGTTGGCGGCATGTTCACAAGTTTGGACACAAATAAGCACAATACGTTTTTCAGACAAGTGTCAAAAATTATTACTGCACTTGTGTGCACGGTGGGCCAAAAGTACATCAAAAATCACTTTTGTTTGTGAATTATGAGAAAAAAGTTTTGAAAAAACAAAGAAAAAAATCAACAATATTTTGGTTCATAATTCAGATAGAATTTGATAGATTTCATGGTTAAGTGTGAGAATGTAAAAATACACATTTCACTGGACAATATACAAAATATACATGTAATTAGTTCAGTAAATCTGCGCGGAGCAATCGCGCTGCAGCCTTATAAAAATGGAGGTGGACAGGATTGAAAATACAGTGTGACTCATGGCATACATTTTGCATTTTCAGTTCCAAATATTGGGCTTCTGAAATAAAATAAAATTGAACATTGTCTAAGAAAGTCTCTCAAAAATATAAAATGTCCCTCAAAAAAACGCAGCTAAAAAAATAAAAAATGACACTTTTTATATTTTCTTCCTATAATATAAAAATCATATCATATTTGATGAAAAACCTGAAGAAAATCAAAATCAGATTTTTTGTATTTTCTTATATTCACAATATATAAATCCACAAACATTTTTGAAATGCTATTTGTATTGATCACAAAAACATCACATCACAGACGGAACCATTGATGGTCACACTGTATACACAAGCACAGTGTTTAAAGTGAAGTTATCCACTGGTAAAACAACTGAATATTTACAAGTGTACCGTGTGGCTCAACAAGGTTGCTTTGATGTTTTTCTGGCTGCCATGGCTGCGCGGCAACATAGCAACACCTTTGCATTTGACGCCACATTTTTGTTTTCGCATGGCTCTGTGACTGGAGAAAGTGACTTCTGATGCTGCTCTGCTGCACTCATAAAGGCATCAAAGTGCATGGTTAATCCCATGCTGCTTTGGCAACATAGTCTTTGCTTTTGCAAGGTCTGGCTGCTTCACAGATTTGTGCTTCATTAAAGCTGTGATGTTCCACCTTAAATTTGCTCGTTTTCTAACAGGTGTGGGACGGGAAACTCATGTAGACACAATATTGTGTTGCATGCTAAATATAATGACATTACCTATATTGATGATGGCTGCATTCTTACCCATGTTGTGCAAAAGCGACATGTGTTGTAAGAATGCAACATGCGTTTTATACAAATGCGACAGGTTTTGTACAATTGGGATGAGTGTTGTACAAAAGCGCGCTTTGTACTAATGAGCACTTTTGTTGTATAACAGCTACTGTTGTACAAATGCACTTTTTTCCTAATGGGATACCCCAATCTTTCGGCTGTGTAACAGTCCAAAAATTTAATGGTTTATGCCCAAATTGCCAGAGTGCTGAGTCGTCATTCACTCTAATTGTCATACCCGTCCTAGCTCGTCATTAAAATGCATGGCGCATGCTATACGTTCTTTCTTGCTATGCTATCTTGTTATATATTCCGTAATATTTGATTCCATTGTAAAAACGAAGTATTATGATGAAAAAATTGTAATTTTTTATGTTCATTATTCAGATGGGCTATAATAGGTTTCCATACTAAGTGTGTTGTCCGCCGGGTATATTTGTGTCAATTCATTTCCATAACAATTCGATGCTTGACCAGTAGGGTTCAAACGATATGACTTTTCGATATCGATATTCAATATTCAATATTTTTCAAAATTTTTGATATCGATATTCAATATTCAATATGAAAAAGTGGTCGATATCCGATATGCGATACGATATATCGTTTGAACATTATTTGCCAATCAGAATATGACAACATGGAATATGACGAGTTTGGAACACACACATCTCCACCTATACAATTTCGAGAGAACTGCACGCTAAGGATGCTTCAATGCAAAAGATAGGAGGCACAATCACAGGCCTCATTGTGCCCGATTCGTGTGTGTTTTTGCACACAATGCAGTCACTATTTATTAGTACAAATGCCCTTTACAAACACGATCCACAATCTTGACAAACAGGGTTAGTAGATGGCAAAGTTGCTTCCCAAGAATGCAATTGCACATGTATAGGGGGTTGACTTGAGTTTTTAGGGGCTGAGTTTACAATTCAGGGTTGAGTTGATGGGTGTTGATAAATTAGGGTTGAGTTGACAGAAGTTTAAAGATAAGGGGCTGTTGACACAAGTTTAAAAATTAGAGGCTGAGTTTATGAGAGTTGAGTTGATGGGTGTTTGCCAAATTAGGGGCTGAGTTTATGGGAGTTAACAATAACATTACCATAATCCTTAAGTGAGGCCCCCGGGGCTAAAAAATATAAATTGTGATATAATGCATTTGTGGGTTACTGATTACAATGATTTGAAATATGCACTCCATTCTGACAGTACATTACGATAACCCTGAAATTGAACCCAAAATGGGGCCAAAATTTTCAAATTGTGAAATGATGCATTGTGGGTTTCTAATTGCACTGATTTGATATATAATGCACTCCATTTTGACACTACATTACCATAACCCTGAAAATGAACCACTGGGGCCAAAAACTTTCAATTTGTGAAATGATGCATTTTTGGGTTTCTGGTTGCACTGATTTCAAATTTAGGTTTCTGATTGCACTGATTTGATATATGCACTCCATTGACACTACATTACCATAACCTGAAAAATGAACCCATGGGGCCAAATACTTTCAATTTGAGAAATGATGCATTTTCAGGTTTCTGATTGCACTCATTTGAAATATGCACTTCATTTTGACACTACATTACCATAACCCTGAAAATGAACCACTGGGGCCAAAAAATTTCAATTTGTGAAATGATGCATTTTTGGGTTTCTGATTGCACTGATTTCAAATTTGGGTTTCTGATTGCACTGATTTGATATATGCACTCCATTTTGACACTACATTACCATAACCCTCAAAATGGACCCATGGGGTTAAATACTTTCAATTTGAGAAATGATGCATTTTCGGGTTTCTGATTGCACTCATCTGAAATATGCACTTCATTTTGACACTACATTACCATAACCCTAAAATGAACCCCCTGGGCCAAAAACTTTCAAATCATAAAATGATGGATTTGTGAGTTTCTGAGTGTAGTGATTTCAAATATGCCCAGGGCTTAAAAAATTAGAAATTGTGAAATGATTCAATGTGGGTTTCTAATTGCACTGATTTGAAATATGCACTCCGTTTTGACACTACATAACCCTGAAAACTACATAACCATAACCCTGAAAATGAACCTCTGGAGCCAAAAACTTTCAATTTGTGAAATCATTCATTTTTGGGTTTCTGATTGCACTGATTTCAAATTTGGGTCTATGATTGCACCAATTTGATATATGCACTCCAATTTGACACTACATTACCATAACCCTAAAAATGAACCCATGGGGCCAAATACTTTCAATTTGAGAAATGATGCATTTTCGGGTTTCTGATAGCACTCATTTGAAATATGCACTTCATTTTGACACTACATTACCATAACCCTAAAAATGAACCCCCTGGGCAAAAAACTTTCAAACCATAAAATGATGGATTTGTGGGTTTCAGAGTGAAGCTATTTCAAATATGCCCAGGGCTTAAAAAATTAGAAATTGTGAAATGATTCGATGTGGGTTTCTAATTGCACTGATTTGAAATATGCAATCCATTTTGACACTACATAACCCTGAAAACTACATAACCATAACCCTGAAAATGAACCTCTGGAGCCAAAAACTTTCAATTTGTGTAATCATTCATTTTCAGGTTTCTGATTGCACTCATTTGAAATATGCACTTCATTTTGACACTACATTACCATAACCATAAAAATGAACCCCCTAAGCCAAAAACTTTCAAATCATAAAATGATGCATTTGTGGGTTTTTGATTGTAGCGATTTCAAATATGCACTCCATTTTGACACTACATTACTAAAACTCTGAAATTGAACCCCTAGACCCAAAAATTTCTATTTGTAAAATGATGCATTTTGCAGGTTTCTTATTGCACTGATTTGAAATGACTCAATTTCAACTCTACATTACTGTAAGCCTTAAATTGAACCCATGGGGCTAATAAATTAGAAATTGTGAAATGATGCATTTGTGGCTTTTTGATTGCCTTGATTTGAAATATGCACTTCATTTTGACACTACATTACCATAACCCTGAAAATGAACCCCCAGGGCCAAAAATTTTCAAATCATAAAATGATGTGTTTGTGGGTTTCTGATTGTAGCGATTTCAAATATGCACTCCATTTTGACACCACATTACTAAAACCCTGATAATGAACCCCTGGGCACAAAAACTTTCAATTTGTGAAATGATGCGTTTGTGGGTTTTTTATTGCAGTGATTTGAGATGTGCACTCCATTTCTACTCTACATTACCATAACCTTTTAAGTCTAACCCTTGGGGCTAAAAAATTGAAAATTGTGAATTGATGCATTTGTGGATTGATGATAGTGATTTTTTGAAATACAGGGGTGGGCATCTTCAGTTACCGCTGGGAAAATGCGATAGATTGAGCTACGGTTGAGCTATCAGAATGAAATTTTAACACAATGGAGTAGACTCCATAGGACACCTATTCTGAAGTTTGCAACCCAAACGGCCACATTTTGGGTGAGTTGTGGAACACACGGTTTTTAGTGTAATTTTGTGACTTGGCGTCACCCATAGGATAAATCGAGGGTGGCATTTGAGGGGGGGGCATCGGTCGTTGGTGTCGTCCCATTCTGTCGTACATCGGCCGATTTTGATGCCCTTTGAGTATGTTGTGGTCGCGCCTACTACCAAATTCTTTTTTTACTCGAATAGTCCCCCAGTCCTGAGATAAGGGGGGTAAAGTCACAAAATTACACTAAAAACTGTGTGTTCCACAACTCCTCCAAACTGTGGCCGTTTGGGTTGCAAACTTCAGCATAGGTGTCCTATGGAGTCTACTCTATTGTGTTAAAATTTCATTTTGATAGCTCAACTGTAGCTCAAGCTATCGCGTTTTTCCAGCGGTAACTGAAGATGCCCACCCCTGTATTCATACCATTTTCACACTACATTACCATAAACCTGAAAATGAGTTTACGGGAGTTTCCAAATTAGGTGCTGAGTTTATGGGAGTTTCCAAATTAGGGGCTGATTTTAAGGGAGTTTCCAAATTAGGGGCTGAGTTTATGGGAGTTTCTAAATTAGGGGCTGAGTTTATTGGAGTATCCAAATTAGGGCTGAGTTTACAGCAGTTTCCAAATTATGGGTTGAGTTTACAGGAGTTTCCAAAATTGGGGGCTGAGTTTATGGGAGTTTTCAAATTAGAGGCTGAGTTTATGGGAGCTTACAAATAAGTGGCTGAGTTTATGGGAGTTTGCAAGTTAGGGGCTGAGTTTACGAGAGTTTGCAAGTTAGGGGCTGAGTTTATAGGAGTTTCCAAATTAGGGCTGAGTTTACAGGAGTTTCCAAACTAGGGGCTGTGTTTACAGGATTTAGAGGGGGTCCCCATGGGGTGCCATTTTTGGGGGGTCTCCAGGGGGTGCCATTTTCTGGAGGTACATATGGGGGTGTAATTTCAAGGGGGTCCACATAGGGTGCCATTTTTTGGGTGGTCCCCAGGGGTGCCATTTTTTGGTGGTCCTCAGGGGGGTGCTATTTTTTTTTTTGCAGGGGGGTCCAAAGGGGGTGCCATTTTGGGGTGGTCCCCAGGGGGTGCCATTTATGGAGAGTCCCCAGGGGGAGCCAACTTTGGGTGGGTCCCCAGGGGGTGCCATTTCTGTGGGGGTTCCTAGGGGGTGCCATGTTTGGGGGGTCCCCAGGGGGTGCTATTTTGGGGGATCCCAAGGGGGTGCCATTTTTCGGTGGTCCTCAGGGGGTGCCATATTTGTGGGGCCCTAGGGGGTCTCATTTTTGGGCGGTTCCCAGGGGGTGCCACTTTTGGGGGGTTCCCCGGGGGGTGCCATTTGGAGGGGGGTCCCCATTGGGGTGTCAGTTTTTGCAAGCCTCTGAGTAGTGGGTACCTATAGCAGGATTCTCTCCAACCTTCAGTTGGGTTTTGTGGTTCTCTACAATTAATACCACAAGGATTTACAAACACAAAAAGAACAGCAAAGCACAAATGTAACCAATTGAAGATTACAACAAAGTTTGACACCTTGCAAAAACCACACTATCATATCACAAAACCTATACCACACAGAATGCACACTGCACACCATCATACCAAATCGCAAACTGTCCACATTTTACTACCGAGTTTCATGCCCAACCATTTTACAGTTAACAGTTTTACATTTTACCAACCAAGTTTACAAAAATCCATTCCAAAACATTGCATCTTTGGTATTGGTCTTGTTATTGTTGGTACATTACATACTGCATTTCAAAACACATGCCTAGCATGTGGGCAAACTTAACTAAAGTATCATATTTTCTCCAATGGTATTAATTGTAGAGAACCACAAAACCCGACCGAAGGTCGGAGAGAATCCTGCTAGTTTAACACATTCCCAAATTCACACAATTTTTCACACACCGAAAACAAGAGCTGCAAGCTTGCTTGGGGCTGTGTAAAAAATAGATACATTACATTAACATATACTTTGAAAAAAGTTCAGTACTTTTAACAACACTGATGTAGACAGCCAGATCAGCAAAAGTCTCCGCCAAATGGTACAGCAATGCAGCTTTGTTGTTCCTCTCCCTGTTCATTTCCAACAGCACGAGCACATTGAAGGCAAATGCAAACAGGAACAGTGCCATCACGGGCCATGAGTGTTTCATCCAGCGAGCAACCTCTCTGGCGGTAATGCCCCTGCGATGGGTTGCTTTACAACGATGCAATGGTCAGGGAGGGGCATTGCGCACACTTGACGCCTGTTCGTGCCTCCCCGCCTCATGCTGGCTCATCGGAATTTCCAACGCACAACACAATTGTGTCGCGCAGTTTTTGCGTGACATAGTTTGTTGCGCAGGTAGTGATGGAATGGTGCCACAGTGCTGGCGGCACCATTTCAGGTTATTGCGGTATTCCATCACCAGCGTTGTCTCCTGTACAACAAACTTTTCTGGCGCAAAAACTGCGCAACAAAATGTGTGCCGTGTACAAGTGGTGCCATGGCACAACACCCTGGACCCCCTAATGGCGCCAGCGCCACGGCGCCATTCCATCACTACCTGCGCGACGAAATTGTGTTGTGCGTTGGAGCTTATTCCGACCCCCTCCGGCTAGCATCACTCAGTTCAATAGTTGGTGGAGGACAAATAAAGAGCTACTACATTCAAACACAAACTGATAAAACAATGTGCAAGACTTATTCCATTTACGCACAGTTTTCCGGAATTTCTGCTATTTTTATCCATTCTCTGGCAAATCTTGCTTTTAATGTTCCTATTTTCTGGCTTTACATTTTACTGATTTTCCGTTATTTTAACCGTTATTTTCCCTGTTCTTTTTGTTGACTTTTTGACACAGCAGCCACAAGACAAGGTATTCACGAGCAGGGTTGGCAAAATCTCTGAAAAAAAAATAAAAATAAAAATAAAATAGAAAATTGAAGAAAAAAATAAAATGGAAAATTTCAAAATAAAAATAAAAATTGAAAAAAAATTCAAATTTTTGTAAAATTGTAATTCAAATTCATATTTTTGTAAAAATTGTATATAAATTCATATTTTTTGTAAAAATTTTTTTTCTGTTGTTTATAGTTCAACCTGTTCAGTCGCAGAGCTGGGGCAGTCCCAAGCCATGTAAAGTGTCAAAATGTCATATGAAATGGAAAGTGTCAATTGTCATACCAAATGTTAAGTAAAGTGTCAATGGTCATGCCAAATATCAATTAAAGTGGAAACTGTAAAGCAAAATGCATCCAAATCTTATCTTTTGTATCCAAATCTTATCTTTTGTATCCAAATCTTGTTGTTGTTTTTGTAACCAAAATTTATGTGAACATTTGGATACAAAAACATAAGATTTGCATACCAAAATATAAAAGTTTGGATACCAAAACATAAGATTCAGATACACAAATTACACTCTGCATGACAATTATACTTTGCTTGACATTTGAGATGCTAATTGACTCTTTACTACATTTGTCATGACAATTGACACTTTGCATGATGTTTTTACAAATGCGCCCAGCACACTCCAGTAATCCTTCTACTGAAAATGCAAACCATTCTTATCAATAATTGTAACTTAACACTTGCAACTATCTAACAATACCTACTGCATGCAACTTTTGCAAAGTAATGGATAAATTTGTCACACGTTTTTCATGTTTAGGTATAATTATCACATTTATCTGGCCTTGCATGCAAGATTCTGATTTTTTGTAAAATTTCTGTAAAATTTGTGTAATTTTTTTGTAAAATAGTCCCATTTTATTTTTTTTTTATTTTGGAATAAAATAAAATAAAATGAAACAAGAATAAAATTAAAATTAAATACATTTTTATACAATTTTTATACAATTTGTATACAAATGATTTTTATAAAACCAACCCTGTTCACGAGGGCAATTCTGACAAAACAGCACCTTGACTGTGCATACACCTTATTGTCCCAGTCTGCTGCAGGCCAGTATGAAATTGCTGTGCGCCATCCGTATGTGGCATCCACGTACAATTTGCGTTCCAAAAATCATGGCAGATTCATGTTTTCAAAAATATGAGAAAATATAAAATGTCTGATGTTATTTAGGTATACATATTTTCACTAGTTTTTGGAGTGATTTCATTTTACTTATTCTTACAGATTTTTTGTCTTCTCACAACCACTGTATCTCCAGCTGTCTGCGAGATGTGGAATTGAAGTATAGGGTGGCTTACGTCAGGCGCACGGTTTCAATTGGCACCCAACACGTCAATTTTGAATGAAAACTGCTCAAATTTGGTATGCGGGTCGGGTAGATAAATGTACCCCATTTGTTGTGTTAAGTGCACGGTTCCACATCACAAAATTCATGTCGGAACGTGAAGCAAAGTTTAATACTTGTTTGAGCGTGGCGCATGTCAGGCAATCGTCTACTAAAGCACCAATTATTCATAAAAATAGTCCAAATTTGGCATGACAGTAGATACATGTACCCTATTTAGTATGTTAAGCACACACATAAATATCACTAAATTTTCACATTTATCACATCGTATGCAAAACAACGTCACTACACAGGATCATCTACAATGGGACACATTGAAAAACGTAAATATGAAACTCTTTCACGTTCTGACACGAAACTTTGCGATATGAAACCGTGCACTTAACACAACAAATGGGGTACATTTATTTACCCCCATACCACATTTGAGCGGTTTTCATTCAAAATTGATGTGTTGGAGACCAATCACAACCGTGCGCCTGACGTGGGCCACCCGGTACTCGGCGGGCCGCAGAGTATGCGCCCAAAATTATTTATGTCTTGGTCGATAATGCGCAAGCTAGATACTTATGTATGCACTTTCACAAAAAGAAAAATATTTAAAAAAGAAAAAGCGGAGTCGCGTACAAACAAGGAATGTTTTTTCCCGTCATGTTTTTTTTCTTTTTTGCTGGAATTATTTTTATTTTATTAAGGATGACGTCATGATGGGGTGTTTCCTTCAGAAAAATGCATAGCATGCGGTCCACCGAGTATACTTATAGGGGGTATACCGTATTTCTTCTAATAGAAGAGTGTCGTTCTTTTTGTAAACTTTTTTACCTGCCGTTCTCTTAGTAGTGATGTTCGGGGATGTACCGGCCGTAAAGTAAACCCGGCCGTAAAGTAGAGGGTGCTAGGGCCGGGCATCATTACGGCAGAGTTGTTAAAAGTACTGAACTTTTTTCAAAGTAAACGTAAATGTAAAGTATTTTATTTTTAGTCACACCTGAGTACAGAAAATGTAAAGTAAAAATTTTCTACTTTTATGCTGTGTAAAAGGTGAGTAAATGTAAATATCTGTAAATACTCAGGGATAGCGTAAAATTAAGGAATTATTCGATTTTGTACCTAGGAAAACGTAAAAATGAGTATGGGTGAAAGCGAGAGTCGTCGCTGTCCCTACCCACCGCGAATTCTATAATTTCCGCTGTTATTTTACGCTATTTGTTCAGCCTTTTTGCTTGCTTTGCTTTTTATGCACTCAAAAAATGTTCTCAATTACGTTTTCTGTACTCCCGTTCTTTCAAAAAGTACGCGAGTAAGTGAGTACATGTATTTTTCCGGGAGGAAACGTAAGCATATTTACGCAACACTCAAGTATACGTATTTATCGAGTAAACGTAAATACGTTTGTACAATTATGCATTACAGATTTACTTTACGGCTGGGTTTACTTTACGGCAGAGATCTCGCCATGATGTTCTATTGGAGGCTGCCATTTTATTTTTTCACCAATTTTCTTACCAGATTCTCATTTCAGCATAGCCCTATTTTGTAATGAAGCTTGAGAGATATTTGAATATCAGAGCATCAATATGAAATGTTACATGTATTTGAATGCTTTAAACATTCTCACCATCCATTTGTGATTTGTGTGTTTTGACACACTACCAACCTAATTTCTACCTACTGTTCTATTTGAGGTGCCGTTCAATTGGAGGGTGCCATTCTATTGTTTTCATGAGCACAAAAATGTACCAAAACCTGTGTTCTATTGGAGGTGCCACTCTATTGGAGGCATGCTGTTCTATTAGAAGAAATATGGTATATGCAGAACACCCCTAATCAGGCTTGCAGATCGCGTTTTCGGTGAATGTGTTAATTAAGGTGCGTGTTATCACATGGCTGAAAAAATGGCACTGGCTGTGTGTTAGAAATGTTAAAATAAACAAAATCACTCGCTGCTATATCATGTGAGAATGCATCTGTTCCCACGTTGCATAGTGGACACAAAAAGTGGGATGAAAGGGGGGTTGCTAACATTGAAAATGAAAATTAAATAGCATTTTCATTTAACCGGTATATATATACATAAATATATATATATATATATACCGTATTTCCTCGAAATACCCCCGGGGGTGATTGTTTCATAGTGGTCCCGAGAGGGGGGGGTTTAACGAGGGGGGTATTTCGAGGGGGGGGTTATTATTTCGCCAGAAATTTTTTCAAATCCCAGTACAAAATCGTCGTTTGTGATGTACACTGGGGTAGAAAAATGCATCAATCACTGACATGTATAGACTCCTGTAGGCTAATAGTAGTACGTAGATGGTATAAACACTGTTCTAACGTGATTACGACATTGTTTTTATGTGTGTTCTGCACTACGCATAGTGATTGTTTCATAGTGGTCTCGAGAGGGGGGGGGGGTCAAACGAGGGGGGTATTTCGAGGGGGGGGGGGGTATTTCGAGGAAAAACGGTATACCTATACCTATTTATATATTAGGTTGTAAACTAATGAAGTGCCTTTTTTGCCATCTCATACAAATATACATTTGTGCGTTCCATTGTGTTGTACGTCGACCGATTTTGATGCCATTTGAGTATGTTGTGGTTTGGGGTCTGGGCTATGATGAAATGTTTTTGTTTGCTCAAATAATCCCCCAGTCCGGAGATAAGGGGGGTCTATAAAAAGGTGGTCATTTTACGTGGCCAATATGCACATTGACTTTGAAGCTTAATAACTCAGCCATTTCTGGGCCGATTCGGATCGTTCAACACTTAAAATAACCAGGACAATCCTCATAATCAATTTTTGTGGTCGAGTCAGTGATGTCTTAATCCCGTATGCCGATTTGACCCGGTTTTTGAACATGAAAAATAATCGTAATTATAATTTTGCAAGACGATTTGTTTGAAGTTGCTATCATATACTATAGACAAAAAGAATAAATCTGGCCCAAAAATTATTTCAATATCTCTCTCCAGTCAAAAGTTATATCACTTTAAACATTCGCCTCCCAACAATAAATAGAAAAATCTGCATGACGATCAAATGCATGTGACTTCAGAAATCCATATCTCGGCCATTTCTCAGCCAATTTCCACCAATGAACACTTAAAATGATCAGAAAAACCTGTAAGTTTCATTTTTATGCTCAGGTTATCTGTATTCATCGTTCTTGATTAGTTACTTACATGTATGGGAGGCGGAAATTTAAAGTTCTATTACTTTTGATTGGAAGGAGATATTGAAATAATTTTTTTGGTATATGAATCCCCATTGTCTAAAGTATATGATAGCATGTTTAGAAAAATTTATTTTTGGTGTTTAAAAACTGGGTCAAATCGGCATACGTAATTTAGACATCACTAATCCGACAACAAAAATGGAATCTACTGGTTGTGCTGATCATTTTAAGTGTCGAACGATCCAAATTGGCCCAGAAATGGCTGAGTGAGTAAGGTTCAAAGTGAATGTGTAGATCGGCCATGCAAAATGACCACCTTTTTATAGACCCCCCTTATCTCGGGACTGGGGGATTATTCGAGGAAACAAAAACATTTCGTCATAGCCCAGACCCCAAACCCCAACATACTCAAATGGCATCAAAATCGGTCAACGTTCAAAAGAATGTGGGATGCACAAATGTATATTTGTATGAAATCGAAAAAGACACTTCATTAGTTTACAACCTAATATTACAAGATCAGGAAGACAATGTTAAAATACGCAAGATCAGTGGACCAAAGACACTACATTGCAGCGACCGCTGAAATATTTTATTTTTAAATGCATTTGGCTCTATTCCAGCACTTTGTGTACTTCTCATTGGAGGCTGTTCATCATTTATTTTGTGGCACAAATTAAGTCAAAGTGTACCTTCTATTGGAGACACCCTTCTATTGGAGACATTTACACCCTTCTATTGGAGACACCCTTCTATTACAGACCTTCTGCTGTGCATTACAGTGGCATAGTGTGATAAAAAACTGTACCATCATATTACAGCAAAATATGGCATTGTGTGAATATTTTGTGTTTTTTATTGTCTTGACTTGTATGTGAAGTGTGAAAGTGAAAATGTGTGAATGGAGCTGCAAGCCTGCCCCTAATATACAGAGCTGTTGAAAGTACTGAGAGAAAAAATTCAAAATTTGCATGGAAACTTGATGACATAAACTGAAAATTGATGAAATTTTGCTGGAAAAGGAAAACAATTGCTGAAAAATTGCCAGTAATCAGAAATATTCACATAATTGAAAACAAGCGTTGATTGGAAAAAAAAATTGCCTGTAGAAAGTGGAAATGGAAAATGAAAATTTGACACCATACTGCGGATGCCATAGCTCCAGCTGGGAGCATTGAACACAGAAATTTTGAGGCTGTAGCCAACATTTTGATGCATTTTTCATCCACATCAAGTCAGGCACCATTTTTGTCGATCAACATCAAGTTATGCACTTTACAGTGGTTTACAATCCTGATCACCCACCAGACCAGATCCCAATTCAAACATTAAAGAAACAATCCCTATCCTGATCATGAAAAGTCAATTCTGCTTGAACCCCACTCGAGAAATATCAACCCGCCCAGCCCCCAATAGGTTTATTTTGTAAGTTTCTTTACATCACACTTCAATAGACACTTGAAAGTCATTTTGAAAAAAGTGAGAAAAAAATTGACCAGTTTAGACACTTCTGTATTTACCCCCATCAAAACTCCTTAGGGGACATTTTCAATTAAATGTTATTGATGCAATTTCAAAGCTTCATGTTCTTGTAGATGAAGTCATAAATGAACTTTTCAAGTGTCTACTCAAAAGTGATATAAAGTAACTTTTTTGAAGCCACCCTGTGGGAGGGCTGGGGGTAAATGTGATGATGTCATGTGGGTGGGATGGGGGTTGGGTGAGTTTTGGAGTATGGTTCAAACAGAATTGACTTTTCATGATTGGGATCGGGATTGTTTTTTTAAAAGTTTGGGTTTGTTTTTTAAACACCATAAAGTGCCTAACTGAAAGTGCAGATCAGTAAAAATAGTGCCAGAATTGACCCAAACAAAAACTGCATTCCATTTTTTATGTTCAGGACCCGCACTGTAGTGGGCCGCCACAGCCTACATTTTACGCCCCCACAACTGGAGTTTTGGCATCCATGGTGGGGGTACGATTTTGGTGCCACACTTGATGCATACAGGAAAAATGCACAAATAATGTTGTGTTAAAGCAACCCACTTTGTGCATAGTCGCCGATGCACCACCAACAGGTGTATAGTATTGGGTGTTTCACGTACATAACTCCTAAGTATCAGCTCCATATCTTGCACACAGTTGGCGATATGGCACTCGTAAGAACAAACCGAAGTTGGAAGCAGTTTTTTTAATTGTATCTTCTGTCATTTTTTTAAATGCTTATATTTTTTATGACCAATATTCTGAGATTATATTGAATAATAATTTCTGAATGACACCCATTTTTGGAATGCTATGCACAAGGTGAATAGTGGATCATACAATGGCCTGTATTTCAAATAATATTTTCCATAGCACCTAGCATAGGCCAGCATTTCTAATTGTGCACAATATAAAACTTATAGAGCACAAAAACCATTATTCTGGTAAGGTTATTCTGGTTACATTGTAAAGCATTTACATACTTAAAGCCCACGCGTCATCTTCGCGCTAGAGGGCGCTCGGGTGCGCACTCGCGTCCCAAGCGCCGGCCTAAGCCGCAGCAGCGGCAAGCGTTGATGGGCGTGCCTGCGCACGCTTACGCGCCAGAGGGTGCTCGCATGCACAGGTGCGTCCAATCACCAACGTACACTGCCACCGGGCTTGAAACTTGGCGCAAGGCCAAGAAAGTATTGCGCTGCGGGCTTAAGAGGGTGCCGGCTAGGGTGTCAACTTTCCGTTTTCCGTTTTCCGTTTCCGCTTTCCGCAGGCAAATTTTTTTTTCGTTTCTGTTTTCCAGTTTTTCGGCTGCTAAATTTTTTTTCTGTTTCCGTTTCCGTTGTTCCTGCTCATTTTCCGTTTTCTGGCTAAAATTTCAATTTTTCCACCTTTTTTCCGTTTTCTGGCTCAATTGTCTGTTTTTCCAACTTTTTTTCATTTTCTGCCTCAATTCTCTGTTTTCTGTTTCAGCCAAACTGGTAAACATGCATGCAGTTTCTCAATTATGTGAATTGTTTCTATTTCTAGCAAGATTTCTGCAAAAAATTTTATTTCTGGATTAATTTTTGCAATTTTTTCCATTTCCGGCAAAATTTCAGCAAATTTTTTTCTGTTTCCGGCATAATTTCAGCAAATTTTTCTGTTTCCGTTTCCGTTTTCCGGCCTTTCATGTTTCCGTTTTCCGTTTTCCGGCAGGTGCAAAAATTTTTCCGTTTCCGTTTTCCGCCAAAAAGTTTTTGTTGACACCCTAGGTGCCGCAGCTCCCGTTTCTTTTTACTTCGCGATTTTTAACGAAAAGTAAAACTTTGACCAGAAAAACTTGGCACCGTTCCAAGTCGTCCCCCGGCCTCCACGATGGGTAGGTCCGGGTAGATTCTTCGCGCACTTCGAACACTTTTCTTCTCGGCCAACGCCGCGGACGGCAGGGCCCTCTTCTGACCGGCGCCACGCCACTCTGCGTCCGGATCGTTTCTCGTCGAAGCCATCGCAGTAAAAGCGAGCGGCAGCCTTCGGGAGGCTCGCAGTCAAGGTGAGCGGCAGTCTTCAGTTGACTCGCAGTAAAGTCTTCGGGGTTCCCAACAGAAATGGCCCCCGGCTTTTCATAAATTGGCACTGCGCCAACCAGCGAGCGCAAACGCTGGCTCTCACTGTCTGCACTGCAACAGTGCTATGTGCCAAGGGTGCCACGGAAGAGTACTCCAAGCGCCAAGGGTGCTATGGCACTATACACGAAGTGGGCACCAGGCGCCTATGGCGCCACAGAAAAAGGGTGTCAAGCGCCAATGCCAATGGCACCATTCCATCACCTAGTCAACTCTCATAAACTCAATCCGTAATTTGGCAACTCCTGTCAACTCAGCCCATGATTTATCAACTTCCATAATCTCAGGCCTAATTTTCCAACTCGCTTAAACCAGAGTTGTGCAAATACTGGTATTTTTGGAAAACGTAAACGTAAACGTAAATACCTTTTTCAAATCAAAAGTATCAATACTAAAACGTAAGGTATTTTTAAAATACCAAGGAATACGTAAAATAAAACGTAAACGTAAAAAAAAATTTTTACACACAGTATTTGCCATTGTGCTTTGGAAAATATCATCATTTTCACACGTCATGACTGGCGTCACTCCCAGACCCTATAAAATGCCCTGTAAAATGTCAAATGTCATGCAAAGTGTCTAAAGTCATGCAAAATGCTCTGGCAGGTGGCAAATCTTTGCCATTTTGCTGGGCATTTTACATGAGTTTGCATGAAAATGGGATTGGCTGGATTTGCGTGACATTTGCATGAAATTTAACATTTTACAGGGCATCCTACAGAGTCTGGGATTGGCTGGCACCAGAGGTTGCACTCGCCCAGCCAGTTTCAAAATGTGTGCTACTCACAGTTGTTGCAGCTGGCGTTGTCGGAATTCATCACAAAAAATTATTAACGCAAGGCTCCACAAATAAACAAAAATGTTTCTGTGTTCAGCATTTGAACACATTTATGAATATGTACCCAGTATTCCATGCGTAAGTGCAAGCGAGTCACTTTTTCATATACCGTTTTTTTGTTTGTATGTTTACACGTTACATTTATGCAAAAACATAAGAATATTGTTGGCTGCAGGTGGTGCAGCCCATTTGAACATGTGCACGTGTGAACGATCACAAGTTTTTTACGTTTTCCCTAGTACCCGGGTATTTTGGTCAGGAAAACGTAACAAAACGTAATGGTATTTTTGGAAAACATAAACGTAAACGTAAGTATAAATACCCGAATAACCGGGTATTTCGGGTAAACGTAAATACGTTTTTCCAACTCTGGCTTAAACTCTGTCCCAAAATTTGTCAACTCCCATAAGCTCAGCCCCTAATTTGTCCGCTCCCATCATCTCAATCCCTAATTTACAGACTCCGATCAACTCAATCCCTGATTTGTCAGCTCCCATCAACTCAGCCCCTAATTTACAGACTCCTGTAAACTCAATCCCTAATTTGTCAACTCCCATAAACTTAGCACTAGTGTTGGGAACCGACCCAACCCCAATACCTGCACACTTTTTGGTGTATAAATAGCTGTCACATCTGTAAAAGTACAACTTTCACACTTTCCAAAAAAGTACCCACTTTTACATATTCTATGAAGAAAAGTACTCGTTTTACATTTTCCCAGGGAAAAAGTGCCCGCTATTACATTTTCCTGTGGGAAATATAATTTACTCGCATGTACTCATGGGTACAAATAAAAAAAGTATTTTACATTTTCTGCATTTGG
Organism: Sphaerolaimus hirsutus; assembly: GCA_964036195.1. Lineage (NCBI taxonomy): Eukaryota > Metazoa > Nematoda > Chromadorea > Monhysterida > Sphaerolaimidae > Sphaerolaimus > Sphaerolaimus hirsutus. The sequence continues at coordinate 21,098 of CAXIWS010000575.1, read as the reverse complement.
GTGTGAACTGTGAGTAAAAAAGTATTTTACATATACATCTATTTTGAAAGAAGTCAGTATTTACAACAACTTTGGTATTATCTATTGTGTAATTACTGTGTAAAAAGATTTATTTTTCTGGGTATTTTATGAGCATGTGTGAAAATCAAAGTATTTACATGTATGCATAGTTTTGCAAATACTTGGTACTTTTATCACCTTTGATTTTTTGGATGTGTCGGAGGTTACACAGGCTATTCAAAAGACAAGGTGAATGTACTCAGTGTGCAAATTAACAAATGCTTGTGGCACATGCATGTAGTCACCAACAGCAACTGTTTTGTGATCAGTGTGTGGATATCCTCCCATAATTTTGCATTCTGGATACTCATCACGACTCAGTGGCAACCATTTCTGTAAGTAGGTTTTTTTAAATTAACTTCAATGGATGATGAATATAAGTTTACACACTGGCTGAATTGAAGAATTGGTATATATCATATAACATGCCATATTAAAATTGAGCTATTATAAGAAGTATATTGATGTTAATGTATAATCCTCATAATGAACACCTTCCCGATCAAGTCCGGCCGCCTATTTTTTTTCACTTCGCAGGCCATATCTCCGGTTGTGGTAGGGGTGGAAAACTAAAACTTGGGTGGTATATAGGCGCAACCCCCCACTACCCCTCATGAATAAATGGGGCAGCGGCGATTCACTATAGTGGGGGGCGCTGTATGTGAAAAAAATTTATGGCGTTTTCACTGCCCCACACGGGTAGGGTGTCAAAAAATTTTTTTTACGGAAAACGGAAACGGAAACGGAAAAAAAATTTCAGCGTCGGAAAACGGAACGGAAAACGGAAAAAAAATTGCACTTGGCGGAAAACGGAAACGGAAAAAAAATTTCAGTGGCCGGAAAACGGAAAAAGCGGCCGGAAAAACGGAAACGGAAAAATGGAATTTGCATGGAAATGGAAAAATTTGCTGAAATTTTGCCTCAAAAAACGATAAAATTCGCTGAAATTTGGCTGGAAACAGAATTTGTTTTACATAATTGACAATCTGCATGACTGTTTACCAGTTTGGCTGCAACAGAAAACAGAAAGTTGAGCCAGAAAAGGGTAAAATGAGGCGGAAAGCATGAAATTGAGGCGGAAAACGGAAAAAAAAGCGGAAAAACTGGAAATTTAGCCGGAAAACAGAAAAAAGGCGGAAAAACTGAAAATTTCACCAGAAAACGGAAAATGAGCCGGAAAAACGGAAACGGAAAAAAAGGTGGCCGGAAAACGGAACGGAAAACGGAAAAAAATTTCAGCGGCCGGAAAACGGAACGGAAAACGGAAAAAATTCGCCTGCGGAAAACGGAAACGGAAAACGGAAAACGGAAATTTGACACCCTACACACGGGTCCGGCCCCCACTTGATTTCTTACACTTTGGGTGCCATATCTCCAGCTGTGGGAGGGGTATAAATCTAAAATTTTTGGGATGTGTCGCCAACACCCCTCCCCTACTATACACTGGCCAGGCAGTTTTTGGCAACTCACCACAGTGTGGGGCGCAGCGCTAAAAGTTTGTTAAAACATTACGGTCCCACACAAGTCCAGCACCTAATTGCATTTCAAAAAATGAACACTTTTGTGTTGTTTTAACACTTAAGTGTTTGATAATGTGGCATAAATATGAAATATCCTCTAAAAATATCTTATCCCACCCAAAACAGCCCACCACATGAACCCCTACCTCCAGGTGGCTGACAAAAAATCACTTTTTACAACTTTTTTATTAGACACTTGAATGGCTGGTTTACAATAATTTATAGGGGAGGGTTAAAGGTCTTAAGTTGCATAAAAAATCGTACCTCAAAAATGCCTTCATAAGAAAAGTTGCTGGGGGTGAATTTCAAATTGTAAAAATGACATCATTGCAGGAACAAAAATAGGCAAAATTTACAATTTTAAATTTACCCCCAGCAAATTTTCTTATGAAGGCATTTTTGAGGTAAGGTTTTTTCCACAATTTGAAACCTTTAACCCTCCCCTATAAATTATTGTAAACCAGCATTTCAAGTGCCTAATAAAAAAAGTTGTAAAAAGTGATTTTTTTGTCACCCACTTGGGGGAGGGGTTCATGTGGTGGGTGGTTTTAGGTCGGATAAGATATTTTTAGAGGATATTTCATGCTTATTTCACACTGTCAACCACATTTGTGTTAAAACCACACAAAAGTGTCCATTTTTTGAAATTCAATTGGATGCTGGACTTGTGTGGGACAGTAACATTTTAATAAATTTTAAATGTTGCACCCCACACTGTGGTGAGTTGCCAAAAACCGCCTGGCCAGTGTATAGTAGGGGAGGGGTGTTGGCAACACATCACCAAAATTTTAGATTGATACCCCTCCCACAGCTGGAGGTACAGCACCCGCAGTGTAAGAAATCAGTTGGGGCCGGACCTGTGTGGGACACTAAAAAAGCTGCAAATTTTTTTTGCACTTGGCGACCCACCCAGTAGGGGGTCGCTGCGACCCCTTCAATTCATGCGAAGTAGAGGGGGGTTGCGCCAATATCTACCCCAAGTTTCAGCTTCTGGCGCGTCCTAGAACTGTAGATAGGACATCAGAAGTAAAATAAAAAATTGGGGGCCGGACTTGATCGGGAAGGTGTTTATATATCATTATAATAAACTGGTGGTAGATATAAACAGAAAATTCATAAAATTATGTTTTCAAAAGCCATGTAAAATTTGACAATTTTAGTTCCTGTGATGATGTCATGATGATGTCATAAAATTCACCCGAAGTAAATTTTCCAATGGAGGCATTTTTGAGGCAAAGTTTTTTACGCAACTTGGAACCTTACACCCCCCTCTTAAAAACATCCTAAATCACCGTGTGAAGTGTGTAAAAAAATAAAAGCAAAAAGTGCATTAAAATTTGCAAAAGTTATTTTTCTTGTCTGCTGCTTAGGGGCAGGCTGGCCGGCACGGAACCGCTTTAAGGCATAAATGCATTACGCGCTGCCTTAAAGGGTTTCCCAACACACAAGCGTGCTGGGCTCATGCATGCGCACAATGCAAGCACGCATAAACACCTCGCTAAAGCAACTCCCAAATTATCGACGCGCAGGCGCGCGCGCACTAAAGTGTTTGCACTCTGGAAACCCTCTGTTAAAGGGTTTCCATGAGCACAAGCGCTTTAAGGAAATTATAAACACGCTGGAACCGCGTTAGAATAGAATGGCACTCACAGAAGCAATAGAACGGCATCCTTGAAAAAAAACTACAGGTAAAAATTTTGACGGAAAAATAGAAGACACACTTTTATTAGAAGAAATTAAGTAAAGTTTTTTCATAAGTTTGTAAACACCTTCCCGGACAAGTTAACCACCCAATTTTTTATTTCAGTTCGGATGTAATATCTCTGTCTATCGGGGTTGTGCTGACCGTGGCAAAATGGATGGATAAAGAAATACAGAGATTTGATAATTAGGCTCATATTTGCACATTTACTTATTTGTACTATTTTACTTTTCATGCACTATATTTATTTACCACGCAAAATATATTTCCTGCACTATATTATTTATCCATGGAGAATATTTAATTAGGAAAGTGTTATATGAGTAATCGATATGTTTATGTGGAATATTTAGGTTAAAAGGTCAAATAAGTTATTATTAAGTGTATTAACATGAAATTAGGCTCATTCAACTCGCCGTAATTTTCTGATCATTATTATATATACATTTACATGGTTTACTTGTAAGTTGATAAAGTCAGATCTTGTAAATATTTATGTGCTACGTATTTACTTAGGCCAGCGTCCTAATAGAGAAATAGTGCCCTGTGTGCGACTAGCATTTACTGTACGTGTTTATTAAAGCCCTTCGCGTAGGTATAATTATATTAACCCTGCTCACTATTTATATTTATATTTACTTGATATTTATAATAATACCCTGCTCAAGCTAAATATATTATAAACCCTGCTCAATTAACACACCCATTTACCTCGAATAAGTCCCAATTTGTCAACTATAAAATATACGTTTCCAGGAAGTGATTATTATTATTATGTTGAATATACCCTGTTCTACTTACGTCATTAGGAACATTTACACCACTATTTACAATTTCCAAACCCTATCATATTAGTTCCAATGTGCGTCAATGTTTTCTGACAAATTGAAACAAATTAGTAAATCGGCCAAGTTTGCCGACTTCGCGCCTCTCAAGATTAATAGTTTTTCCATTAGCCCAATTTGTACCTGGTATTTCTTTACCATAAGTATTTGAATGTATGCACGCGTAAAATAAGCCAACTGTTTCAACTAAATGTGTCTTATTATTGCATTTATGTCTTATTTGTGCATTTGAATTTAGGAATTTACTGTAGCTGTGTTTTATACATTATTTTCCATGTCTTAGCTACTTTGGAAGTTTTTACTTCAGTCTACAGACCCCAAGCTACTGAACGAAAATAAGCTAGCGATAGAAACTTCGATTAGGAAGCTCGCTAGACTTTGCGCTTTTGTAACACGCTGTATCTGATCGAAATAAAGTACCTGAAACAATTCGAACCCCTTTTCAACACGCAACTACAAAATAAACTCAACTTGGCTGTCGACAAGTGGACGTTCGGCTACAACGGGAAATCAACCACTCTAAAGGCCGTTTCTCACTACGGTCTTGGAGCTGCTGGATTCGGTGGTAGCTGACAGAGGGCTGTAGCTGACAGAGAGTGGATTTGAAAACCAAGTATTAGGATACTTGGTAGCGTGTAGGGGCTTTGCGGAGCTCCCATCAAATATACACGCTGTGCCTGCTTGGTACCGTCAGATCAGACAGCACAAAAGTGCCAGAATTCTGCATTGCACAGGCGCAATTGCAGAGCAGTGTACAGAAACACTGTCAGAATCAGAAAGTGCACCAGAGTGCATAGAAACGTGTCACAGGCGACACAGCAAGCGCAGAGTACTGCGCACAGCAGCACAGGAGCCGCTCAGAAAGCAAGTGGCTGGCGTGGTCACGGGGCACACAGGCGTGCCAGAAAGAGCGCCAGAGCGCTCAGAAAGAGTGTGTACGGACCCTCTTTGGGCGCACACTGCTGGGCAAATAACTGATTTATTGTCCAGGTGGATTTGACCAGTGTGTTGAAGTCAACGCGTGTAAACAATCACGTCAGGGGCTTTAGGAACACACCTGGTGCCAGTGCAGTAAAGGTCAATGCGTGAGAACACGTCAGGGGCCTGTAGGACTGCATTGGTATTGTGCGTGGCACAACAAATCCGTGGTGCACAGAGCACTACACAGAAAGACGCAGAGAAGCGTCACAGGCGTCACAGGAGACACACTATAAAGAGAAACAGTGAAAGAAAATTCATCAGCAAAAATGGTTTCACCAACGGGTCACATCAGAAAGACCCTGGGGCCGGCAAAGCACAGGGTGGACAGCAGATTGGCAAGAGAATATGCCAAATATGACCCAGAGATATTTGCGGGAGCATCAAAGGAAGAGAAGAGAACAGAAATGAGAAGAGTGATTGCATCTATCAAACAGGAGGGTGCAAAATTGGAAAGTGCAATGACTGCAGTGAGAACTCAATTTGACGCATGGAGGGATGTCGTCAAGGACATTGACGAACCCGACCAGATGGAACAAGAACAGAAGATATACCAAGACTCATATGAGGAATATGCAAATATGTCAGACTTGTTGACACAGAAAGTTGCAGCCATGAATGTGTACATCGAAGAGTTGCAAGACATGATCCAGCAACAGAGCGGAAATACCATGTATGAAGTCAATACAGCATTCATACAGCAGATGGCTGCCCAGATGGCTTTGACAGCTCAGGGAGCTGCTCAGGGAGCCAGTTCAACCAATGCAACCACAGCAAAGAGTGTCAAATTGCAAAAACTGGAAGTGGAACAGTTTACTGAGAAATTGTCAAATTTCGATCATGGTGGCAAATGTTCGAATCCCACATTCACAATCGGGCAGATTTGGAGGACATTTCCAAGTTCTCATATTTGAGAAGCTTGCTGAAGGGCTCAGCATTCGGCATGATCAGCGGATTGAGTGTGACCGCAGAGAATTATGCACCCGCAATTGCAATGCTCAAGAAGAGATATGACCAGCCGGTTGTGGTCAGAAACACGCTGATGAATAATATCATGAAGCTGCGACAGGCTAGGAATACCTGTCAGGATATGAGAATTTTGTTTGATGCAATTGAAAGGCTGCTCCAGCAGTTGGAGTCACTGGGAGAATCAGTGGAGCATCCAATGCTGTTGAGCCAGCTGCAACAGAAAGTACCACCCGAGGTTCTCAGAGAAATCCAGAAGGAACAGGGAACTGAGGAAGCCTTGACGGTGGAGAAATTCAGAAAGCTGTATGGCAAGCAGCTAGCGCTCAGTGAGGCTGTACAGCATGCACAGCAAACTGAGGCACCAGTTCAGCAATCGCGCCAGGGATTTGGGAATAATCCACGCGCACAGCAATTCAATAATCGATTCCAAGGCAATGGGAATCGATTCAGAGGGCCAGAGAACCCAAGGACCAGCACAGGGAGCATGTCTGTGATCCAGAATGGTCAGAGTGCACCGCAGGCTGGATTCATGAATCCTGGGAGGCCGTGTGTGTTCTGCAATGACACACAGCAATTACACTTCAATGACAAGTGTCCAAAATTCAAAACTGCCAGAGAAAGGAGGATAATTTTGTCAAAGGCAGAGCGATGCCTGAGATGCCTGCAGAGAGGGCATTACATGGCTCAGTGTCAATTCACGAGAAATTGTTTCTATTGCAAATCCAATAGGCACCACACGGCAGTGTGCCCAGAGAAATTTGGTGATAATGGCAATGGAAACGCTGGAAGGCAGATTCCAGCATTCAGAGCGAATGGTCAACAGAATGGCCAACAATCAGCAAACAATGGCAGAAAGTCTGTGCCGACGGCCGGTCGACCAGCACAGAGCCAACAGAGAAAGGCCACAGTGAATTGTGTCACTGTGGAAGAAGCTGGACCAGAAATGGTAGAAACGGAAACCATATCCAGCACAGTGGTTACAGAACCAAATACAAAGCAACAGAATACGTCAGTGAACCTGTCAGTAAACAGGAATATGTCAATGTTGATGACAGCCAGAACCGTGATTGAGGCTTCAGAAATGGATACAGAGATGGAGCCTGAACAGCCACCACTACAGATTCAAGCGTTCCTGGACACAGGATCCCAGGGAACGTACATGTCAGAGAAAGTGGCCAAGAAACTCAATTTGAAGAGTACAGGTGAACACCACATCCAGGTGTACACATTCGGAAATGAAAAGCCGCACTATAAAGTAGTACAGCAAGTGGAATTCAGAATGCGGCTCAGAAATGGCCAGAAAGTTGACATGGTGGCAGATGTGGTCCCGACGTTGACCACAGAACAAGTCAAAGTGCCTGTGTCAGTACAGGATGAAAAGTACCTGCAGAAGTACTTCCCAGATGAGAGTTACTTTGCAGACAGAATTCCCAAGGAAAAAGGGACAGAGTGCAAGTTTAAGCCAGATATTATAGTGGGCTTGAATTATTTCTGGGACTTGATGTCCAGAAACACCAGCACCACCAGACTTCCGTCAGGATTGTATGTCATTCCATCAGAATTGGGATTGCTGATGGGAGGTGGGCAGCTGACGAGCAACAGAAATCAATGGACCACGGATGGCGCATATCCGGTGGTGGTCAACACAATTGTGCATCAAATTCAGAGGGAAAAGTGGTACGAGGAAGCACCATTGTCAATTGCTCCTGTACCAAATGTCAAAGATATGGACAGACTGGATACCATTGGCATAATGGACCAGCCAGACCTCGTCGAGGACAATGAGGCCATCAAGCAATTTAATGAAAGTGTACAGAGAAACCCAGATGGACGGTACTCTGTCAAGTTCATGTACAAGCCGAATTTGCATGAACTTCCAGACAACAAAGCAATGGCATTCAAGAGGTTCAGGTACCTCACCAACAGGCTCAAGAGAGACCCAGAATTACTGGAGAAAATTCAGGCAATCATGAAAGCACAAGAGGAGAAAGGAGTGATTGAGAAAGTCCAAGAGGATATTATGGATGGCAGAAAGTTCCATATATTGCCTCATCAACCAGTGATAACGCCAGAGAAAACTACCACAAAGGTCAGAGAGGTATATGATGCCTCAGCAAAACCGCCAGGCATGCCAAGCTTGAATGAGTGCATGTACCGCGGTCCAGTTATACTACCACAGCTGGTAGGGATGCTGATGCGATTCCGATTGCATGGAATTGCACTGGTCGCAGACATAGAGAAAGCATTTCTGCAGATCAGTCTGCAGGACAGTGACAGAGATGTGACAAGATTTCTGTGGTACAAGGATCCCACGAAACCATCTATGGAGGACAACATTCAGATTTACAGATTTGCCAGAGTGCCATTTGGAATAATCTGCAGCCCAGCGCTGCTGGCGCTGACAGTCAGATACCACCTGAATCAAGCTGGTACAGAGAATGCAAAATTGATCGATGAGAATCTGTATGTGGATAATTTGATCCTCAGTGTGGACACAGAGCAGAAAGCAATCGAATTGTACCAGGAATCCAAAGTGCTGTTCACAGAGGCACAGATGAATCTGAGAGAATGGAACAGCAACAATAAGAGCTTCACTTGGCAATTGGCAGAGTCAGATGTGGCCAAGGAAATTGTCACAACAGTCCTAGGAATGAAATGGGACACAGAAAGCGACCAGATGTGGCTGAAAATGCCAAAGACAGTTCAGCAATCACAATTATCAGAAACTGACCAGAAAATCAAACTTCCCACGAAAAGGACAGTTGCAAAGGTGACTGCAGGATGTTTTGATCCAATGGGACTCGTCAGTCCTGTCCTACTGCCAGCAAAGAGATTTTTGCAGACGTTATGGCATTCAGGACCAAGTGCCAAAGAGTGGGACACTCCCCTGTCTGAGGAACAAACAGCAATTTGGCAGCAATTAGAGACAGAATTGCTCAAAGTTGGACAGATCAAGTTCAACAGAAATTTGAATTATCAGAGTGGTGCAGATGCACAACTGCACATTTTCGTTGATGCCTCAGCAATGGCATACAGCGCAGCGGCATACATATGCCAGAAAACAGAAAATGACAGCGGCACGTCAAGCCTGCTGTACTCCAGATTGAGACTAGCTCCAAAGAAACCAGAAGTGACAATTCCACGGCTGGAATTGTTAGCAATGTTGATCGGCAGCAGAATGTCGAAATTTATTCACAAAGAACTCAAGGACGTCAAATTCAGTCAGACAGTTGTATGGTCAGATTCAACCTGTTGTCTGAAGTGGCTAACAACAGCGAAGCCACTGGCATGTTTTGTCAAGAACAGATTGGATGAAATCAAGAAAATTCAGAATGAGACAGAGAACATGCACATCAGACACATCGCAGGACTGGAGAACCCAGCTGACATGGCCACAAGAGGCATGAATATGTCAGAGTTGGAAGGCAGTAACCTGTGGTGGAAGGGACCAGAATGGCTGATGACTGGAGAGTGGCCAGAGTTGAAAGTGGAGCCAGTCACGCCAGAAGTAATGGCAGAAATCAAAAAAGAAGAGCTCAAGTTCCCAAAGGCCAGTCCAATTTACCTGGGCGCCACACAGCAAGTGGCCAGTGACCTAGATGCCAGCAATGAGCAAGCTGATGAAAGCAAGCGAAGCAACCCATTGGGAATTGAGATTCAGAGATTCTCATCACTGACAAAATTACTGGATGCAACAGTATACGTGATGAGATTTGTGCGACAGATGCACAAAAAGCGCAGCAGAAATGACAGTCAGAATGGACTGTCAGAAATTATGGAAAGTATCTGTGGTACAATGAAACCACAGGGAATTATCAGTATTGAAGAGAGAGAGATTGCGTTGAAATACTGGATCAAAGTGACGCAACAAAATCATTACAAAGGAGTGGCAGAGATTCTGGCGACAGGCCACAGCAAAGGCAGCCAGAATGGCAAGAAAACAGCTGCAGACCAGCAGTTGATCAAATGGCTCAATGTGCAAATGCATCAGGATGGAATCTTGAAGTGCCACGGCAGAATGGAGCATACAGACCCACAGGAGGTCACAGTGCCACTCATACTGTTGCCAGCAACGGCTACAGTGACTCAGCTGATCGTCAGAGACCAGCATGAGAAGTTGATGCACGCAGGAGTGCAACACACATTGGCAGCGATCAGACAAAAGTACTGGATTACACAGGGCAGACGGGTGATCTACAATGTGACCAGAACCTGCCCGACCTGTAAAAAATTGGGAGCGAAGCCGTACCAGCTTCCACCAATGCCAGATTTGCCGGAAACCAGAGTTCAGAGAGCCAGACCGTTCCAGTACACGGGCTTGGATTATTTGGGACCAGTTTGGTACAAAGTGGACAAAGATCACAGGAAAATGTGGATCTGTTTGTTCACATGTATGGTGACACGTGCAGTTCACCTGGAAAGTGTGCTGGACATGACAGCACAAGAATTCCTGAACGCAGTCAGGAGATTCATCGCCAGGCGTGGAAAGCCTGAGGCAGTGATTTCAGACAATGCGACGCAATTCAAGTTGACAGAGAAAGTGCTCAGCACAAGCACTGACAAGGCCATTAATACTGGAAAGGAATGGTCAGAAATGGTCAAAAGTGGAGCAGTACAGACTTACTGTTCACAGCAACAAATCCAGTGGAACATGACAACTCCTATGGCACCATGGCAAGGAGGAGTCTATGAGAGAATGGTGGGCATCACCAAGAAACATTTCAAGGCAGCTGTGGGGCACAGAATGTTAACCCTGCAAGAATTGTTGACACTTCTGCCAGAAGTCGAGGCAGTGATCAACAGCAGGCCAATCTCTTACATCTATGGTGATGTGAAGAGCCTCAGAGTGCTGACACCGAAAGACTTCCTGACAGGGGAAGGTCAGATTGGAGCACCACAGTTTGATGCAGACAAAGATGGAGAATTTGTGCCCAAAATGGATAACGCAGTGAAACTGCAGAAATATTGGGAGACAACCCAGCAAACTTTGGATAAGTTCTGGGACGTGTGGCATCAAGAGTACATCCCGAGCTTGAGGGAAAGGACTCAGGTGACACACAAACATGGCAGATTGATAGCGACTCAAGAACCCAGTCTGAATGAAGTCGTGCTGATTTATGAGGAGAACATGCCCAGAGGTGCATGGAAGATGGGTCGCATCGAGCAGTTAGAACCCAGCAAAGATGGACAGATTCGCTCAGCAAAAGTCAGAACTGCCAACAGAAATGTAGTCAGCAGACCACTCAATCAATTGTATCCACTGGAAATCAATTCAAAGACAATGGATATTCCAGAGACAGCAGTGACAGTCAAAGTGGATTTACTGGACCCGGCAATTGTCCAGAAACATGTCAGAAATCAGAATTCAGACAGAAATCCTGTACCAGATCCTGCTCAGAAGAACTCAGCATCAGATAGAGTCCTGAGGAGTGCAACAGGGAAAACCACAGCAACCACCAGCAGTCTGGTGATTGGAATGCTGTGCATGGTGTTGATGCTGACAGGCATGTCAGAGTCAGCAACGCTGAGAGATGCCGGCAAGGCTTACAGCGAAGTATTTTCCAGAACATATGTTCTAGAAACTTCGACAGTGAGGCCACCATCATTGGCAGCGCGTCATGGATTGCCGCCTTTGCCTTCAGAATGGCCACCAAAATCTGTCAGAGAAATGCAGACTTATGAGAGATTCAAGGATGCAATCAAGGATCATCCTGTGGAACAGGTGATCAGCTCACAAAGCCAGAAGTATCAGATTTGCACCAGTGGAAGGCATGGACATGCGCTTACAGTTCCTGAAGAAGTGCAGTGCCATATCCCACCAAGGAATTTTGTCAAGGCAATGAAAGTTACACTTTACGCACAGAGACAGATTCCACAGAAAGAAAAAGCATACAGATGCTACATCAGAATCAAAGAGATCATCACACACACCAGTTTCTGGGGAGCGAAAGGCATTACAGGCAGGAACGCCTTTGTTCAGAGGAACACCTTTGGTAGAAATGGAGCCCAGACTGTGGACAACTAATCAAACCTTGAATGTGGAATATTCATGGTGTTGTCATGACAAAGAAAATGTCGTCAGTAACTTCTACATGGAAGAAGGAACCGTGGCTTCACTTGATGGAAAGACTGTGATTAGCGACTTACAAGATTTCAGCCAGTGCAGAGCCATGATGGGACATTGCAGAGACCACAATTATGGAATCACAGTGTGGGATACGGAGAACTTCAAGCATCAATGTGCATATGAGAGAATTGGCAGATTCAAAGCAGAGATATCTGGCCAGACAATTATTGTGTCAAAGTTGCAAGCAGCGTACTCTCACAGCAACAAGACAAAAAGGCCAATTGGCTCAGAATGTGTTCCGGGAGACACATACTACACCGATCAAGGAGGTGTATTCATCCAATTTGACAGAAGAGAAGATGTGCCTGTGGAATGGGCAATGCCAGGAAAGATAGTGGAGGCAAGAGAGTCGACAATCAGTGGAACATTGTATGCCAGATTGGACGACAGAAACTCCAAGTTTCAGTTCCTGCAACATGTGGTCAGAGAAATGACTCAGGCACAATTTGCGATTGTATGGCATCAGCTATGTCAACTTTGCAAGAACCAGCTGGACATGTTGACTCAGCTTTTTCGCATCGATCCAACATTGGGGATTTGAGCCATGCTGGGAAGACAGGATGTTCATGCAGAATGGGCTGGAGAGGCAATTATGTTTTGGGAATGCAAGGAAGTGCAGCCATACATAATTTATCAGACAGGAAAAGTGGGAGAGACATGCTACAAATACACACCAATGAGATTGGACAGAGATGGGCCCTTGTGGTTCAAGAGCCCAGGCAGCAGAGATTTGGTGGAGAAATCACCAGAAGAGGACTGCAGCCACACTACACCGCACCTATACAGAAATGAACATGGACAGTGGAAGTCCGCACATGGAATGGTGCATGTCACAGAGACGCCAATTGAAATGACATGGAAAGGACAGTGCCAGGCCTTCACGTTTGACGCGCCTCACCTGTTCACCAACATTGTCAACAGAGCAACCAATTTCATGGATGTCAGAGGCCAGATTCAGAGACTACAGAATTTGGAACATGTGCAGAACCAGTTGATCGATTATACAGCAGATATGTCATTGGATCCCAGAGTGATCAGAAATTCAATAGAAGGCATTGGAGCTGGAATTGGACAGACAGCAGCAGGAATCGGCAAAGCATATGGTCATTACATATCCGGAGTATCAAAAGGGTATACCAACTTTATGGGAGGAATGCTGAAAGGACCCTTTCAAGTGATCATCAACACAATCGCAATACTGCTGGGAATCACAATCCTGATAGCTGGAACCGTAGCTGCAGGATACCTGTGGTACAATTGGAGAATTGCCACCGGAAAGCCAGTGATTCCACCATGCGTGTACACATGCATATGGAAATGCATAGTGTGTCCGTTCAAATTAGGGTGTCAAAAAAATTTTTTTACGGAAAACGGAAAACGGAAAGGTAAAATTTTTTCACTTTACGGAAAACGGAAAACGGAAAGGTAAAAAAAAAATTTCTGCCGGAAAACAGAAAACGGAAAGGTAAAAAAATTTCACTCAGCGGAAAACGGAAAACGGAAAGGTAAAAAAAAATTGTCGGCCGGAAAACGGAAAACGGAAAAATGAAATGCCGGAAAACGGAAAACGGAAAGCAAAATTTTCACGGAAACGGAAAAAAATAAAGTGAAATTAGCACGGTAATAGACAAATTTGCAGAAGGAAAACCTGCATGCAGGTTTGCCTGTTTGGCTTTGATTGTGGTAGCTGTACATTCTGCAACTATGGATCATGCCTGTAACTTCACTTGTAGTTCAAGCTTAACTGAACCAACAAAAAATCATCAAAAAGTAGCCATAGTGGCCATAGGAAAGGAAACACTACAACAATTTCACAGCCTAGAAGCAGTGGGAATCACTGATGACCCCTATGCAATTTTGGGAGCAGTCATAAAATACCATTTCAATGTGACAATAAACAACATGAATGAATATGAAGAAAATGAAGGGGAATGAAACCAGTTGGCAATGAAAATAAACAACATTTATGTCGATAACTTCATCATGAGTGTCACAAATGAAGTTGAAGCTTTAGAACTATATTACAAAGTCAAAGCTTTATTTAACCAATGTTCTCTGAACATGAGGGAATGGCTATCAAACTCCAGATCAGTCATGAATGAAATAGCAGAAAACAACAGGAGTCCAAAGGTGAATAAAATTGTCGCAGTAATGGGCATGAAATAAAATAACCGAACAGACATGCTGGCGATATCAACACCAAAATTGCAAATTGACAGCATCACAACACCAACCAGACAAAACTTGAATCAATTATTGGCATCAGCATATGACCCAATTGGGTTCACAGCACCTGTTTCACTGACCCTGAAATCCCAGTTGTCAATGCTGCTCCAAGAGACAAAAACAACACAATGGGATGAGCCAATTAAAGATAAATACAGATTGGAAAAACAATGGAAACATGCCAGAAAACTGAAAATCGAGCCAGAAAATGGAAAAATGGCCTGGTAAAACGGAAACGGAAAGGTAAAAATTTTTCAGCCGGAAAACGGAAAAATGGGCCGGAAAAACGGAAACGGAAAGGTAAAAAATTTTCAGCTGCCGGAAAACGGAAAACGGAAAGGTAAAAATTTTTCGGCTGCCGGAAAACGGAAAACGGAAAGGTAAAAATTTTTCGGCTGCCGGAAAACGGAAAACGGAAAGGTAAAAAATTTTCCTGCGGAAAGGCGGAAACGGAAAACGGAAACGGAAATTTGACACCCTAGTTCAAATGCATATGGCTATGCTTCAGAGCCATCAGATATACTATCAAGAAATCAACTCAGAAAGAGACCAATTATCCACAGAGAAAAGTGCGCAAGACAGAGTTGAGACCAGCAATCAAGAGGAGAGCCAGATCCAACTCAACACAGTCCGTCAGATTTGCCAGGAGAGCAGAAACAGAGGACAGAATGGCAAAGTCACTATCAGCATACGTTCAACCAGATGAAAGTTCAGCTGATGAAGGACAAGTCAGAGCCAGGAACAGAGACAGTGTTCACATGCCTGATATCCGCAAATTCACTGCACGCGAACGCGCAGGAAGCGACACGGGCAACTACCTGCTTCATCATCAGGCTAGGTCGGCGTTGGCATCACCAGCAACTGGACCTATGACTCTGCGCACGCCCACGACTTCACGCACGACCACGTTCACCACCGAGGCAACCGTCGAAACGCCACTCATCACGTTGGCGCCCACCACCACCAGCATGTGACGTTGCTGCAACAACGAGGTGCAGCAACTCTTCTGCCCGCAGTGTGCTGACCGTGGCAAAATGGATGGATAAAGAAATACAGAGATTTGATAATTAGGCTCATATTTGCACATTTACTTATTTGTACTATTTTACTTTTCATGCACTATATTTATTTACCACGCAAAATATATTTCCTGCACTATATTATTTATCCATGGAGAATATTTAATTAGGAAAGTGTTTTATGAGTAATCGATATGTTTATGTGGAATATTTAGGTTAAAAGGTCAAATAAGTTATTATTAAGTGTATTAACATGAAATTAGGCTCATTCAACTCGCCGTAATTTTCTGATCATTATTATATATACATTTACATGGTTTACTTGTAAGTTGATAAAGTCAGATCTTGTAAATATTTATGTGCTACGTATTTACTTAGGCCAGCGTCCTAATAGAGAAATAGTGCCCTGTGTGCGACTAGCATTTACTGTACGTGTTTATTAAAGCCCTTTGCGTAGGTATAATTATATTAACCCTGCTCACTATTTATATTTATATTTACTTGATATTTATAATAATACCCTGCTCAAGCTAAATATATTATAAACCCTGCTCAATTAACACACCCATTTACCTCGAATAAGTCCCAATTTGTCAACTATAAAATATACGTTTCCAGGAAGTGATTATTATTATTATGTTGAATATACCCTGTTCTACTTACGTCATTAGGAACATTTACACCACTATTTACAATTTCCAAACCCTATCATATTAGTTCCAATGTGCGTCAATGTTTTCTGACAAATTGAAACAAATTAGTAAATCGGCCAAGTTTGCCGACTTCGCGCCTCTCAAGATTAATAGTTTTTCCATTAGCCCAATTTGTACCTGGTATTTCTTTACCATAAGTATTTGAATGTATGCACGCGTAAAATAAGCCAACTGTTTCAACTAAATGTGTCTTATTATTGCATTTATGTCTTATTTGTGCATTTGAATTTAGGAATTTACTGTAGCTGTGTTTTATACATTATTTACCGTGTCTTAGCTACTTTGGAAGTTTTTACTTCAGTCTACGGACCCCAAGCTACTGAACAAAAATAAGCTAGCGATAGAAACTTTGATTAGGAAGCTCGCTAGACTTTGCGCTTTTGTAACACGCTGTATCTGATCGAAATAAAGTACCTGAAACAATTCAAACCCCTTTTCAACACGCAACTACGAAATAAACTCAACTTGGCTGTCGACAAGTGGACGTTCGGCTACAACGGGAAATCAACCACTCTAAAGGCCGTTTCTCACTACGGTCTTGGAGCTGCTGGATTCGGTGGTAGAAGACGCTGACTTCGGTGGCTTCATCACAGGGGTGTTAGCAAGCTGAAACGTTGAATATATAAAGTTGTAACACCCTCCTACTCTGCTTCAATGGGGGGAGGTGGGGCGACTCACTGCAAGGTGGGTTGCTCTATACACAACAATTTTTTTGGCGTTTTTGGTGTCCCAAACAAGTTCACCACCCACTTGGTTAGCTTTACTGCGAGGGTCGTATCTCCAGCTGTGAGGCTGGTATAAAGCTGAAATTTGGGGGATTTTTTGCCAACAACCCCCCTTACAATACACCAGTGGGGCTACCTGCCAGCGACCCACTACAGTATGCGTTGCTGCATGTACAGTTGTTCATTTTTTTAAAACAACCCAAGTGTCCCAAACAAGTTTGCCACCCAACTGCATTATTAAAAATGTTGCGAGAACATACCTGATATGAAATTGAGTCAGATTTGAACCCTAGTTCTGCTCATTCCAAATTTTTCAGTAGGGCACCCATACCGTCCCATAAACGGCAGACCAAAAGTTTAACTTTAAACCCAATTTTTTGTTTCACACTTAAAAACTTGGTTTACAAAGTTCACTTGGGAAGGGTCCAAGGTTCAAAGTTATGTAAACAACATGACCTCTAAAATGCCTCTATAAGGAAATTTATTTGGGGTGAATTTTATGATGTCATAATCACATTATCACATGAACAAAATTTGACAAAATTTCCACTTTTTCATTCACCCCAAATAAATTTCCTTATGCAGGCATTTTAGAGGTTATGTTGTTTACATAACTTTGAACCTTAGACCATCCCCTACCAACCTTTGTAAACCAACTCTTTAAGTGTGAAACAAAAAATTGGTTTAAAGTGAAATTTTCAGTCTGTTGTTTATGGGACAGGGTGGGTGCCCGACTGAAAAATTTTAATGAGCAGAACTAGGGTTCAAATCGTATTCTATTTTATATCAGGTATGTTCTAGCACATTTTTTTATAATGCAGTTGGTTAACGAACTTGTTTGGGAGACTTGGGTTGTTTAAAAAAATGAACAACTTTATATGTGGCGACCCATGCAGTAGTGGGTCGTTGGTGGCCAACCACTGGTGTATTGTGAGAGGGGGTTGTTTGCAAGACATCCCCCAAATTTCAGCTTTCTACCACCCTCACAGCTGGAGATATGGCCCTTGTAGTGTAGCCAATCAAATGGGTGGTGAACTTGTTTGGGACCTAACAAGCCTCAAAAAATGTTTGCATATAGGGCGACCCACCCTGTAGTGAGTCGCCGCACCTTCCCCCATTGATACAGAGTAGCAGGGTGTTAGGACTATATACCCACCAAATATTAGCTTTATACCACGTCCATAGCCAGAGATATTGCATCTGAAGTGAAATTAAAAAATGGGTGGTGAACTTGTCCAGGAAGGTGTTTATTTAAACATGTTCGAATTTGAATTTTGGGGTTGCAGAAAATGAAATCGATACAAATCTTTGTCTCAATACATTTTTAAACATATGGGTACAGAATACAAATGCACTGCAGCCAATATTCAGTGCCATTCTTTGTGTGGCAACTTAAAATACTGCGGCATTCATCAAATGAAAAATGACCGAATATTTTCAAAGTGCACTGCAAGTCAAAGCCTGATCAAAAATATTTACAGGGTGGTGCGTGTGATTGGTAAAACTATTTTATTATCACAGGCAACAAATGCCAAATATCATGTGTAAGTGTCAGAAGCCATGTAAAATTCGGCTTACGTACCCTATCCCCCTATGGACTTCTTACCCCCTGGGTTGATATAGCCCTCGAGGACTACTTCACCCGGAGGATTACTTCGACCCAACTTTTATAACGTGGGATGATGTAGTCCTCCATACAAAATATATAATTACACTATTGGGGCATCTGTTGGGCCATGGGAATGTGTTTGATATTTCCTTTTATTTATTGCGATGCAAGAACACTGCTTGCAACAGATCAAAAATATTTATTGACGCGTGGCACGCCAATATTATGCACGCGTCTGTTTGGCCTATTGGCATCGATTATCGATTGCGTGGGTAAATGAAGAACAATGCATGCAACTTTAAAACTCAATTTCTCAACCATTTCTCAGCCGATTTTCACCAATGAACACTTCAAATGATCAGAATCACATGGAGATTGCATTTTTATGTTCAGATTATTAAGAATTCAGTAAACTCATGGTAATCATGACAGACAAATCGCCAATATACTACAGACAAAACGCGAATGCAACACAGACAAAACGCGAATGCAACACAGACAAAACACCAATGGATCACAGACAAAATGCTTAGGCATTTTGCTGTGTTGCATTGGTGTTTAGTCTGTGTTGCATTCGCGTTTTGTCTGTGTTGCATTGATGTTTTGTCTGAGATCCATTGGGGTTTTGTCTGTGTTGCATTGGCGTTTTGTCTGTAGTATATTGGCGATTTGTCTGTCATGATTACCATGAGTTTACCAAATTCTTAATAATCTGAACATAAAAATGCAATCTTGATGTGATTCTGATCATTTTAAGTGTTCATTGGTGATATATATATAAAATGGGTTGATATAGTCCTATACAAAAAGGGCTGCCGGCCGATATAGTCCTCGAGGACTATATCATCCCCCGGGGTAAGAAGTCCATTGGGGGATAAATCCCGGTAATCTTAAAATTCTCTGTAAAATGTCAAATGACTGGTACAAAATATGACTTTTGACATTTAATA
The DNA here is from genome assembly GCA_964036195.1 of Sphaerolaimus hirsutus. Classification (NCBI taxonomy): domain Eukaryota; kingdom Metazoa; phylum Nematoda; class Chromadorea; order Monhysterida; family Sphaerolaimidae; genus Sphaerolaimus; species Sphaerolaimus hirsutus. Next base: position 1,655 of record CAXIWS010000575.1, on the reverse strand, counting down.
TAAATAATATAAAAAGTTAACAAAAAACTATAAGGGCACTCTTCTATTTAAGGAAATAAGGTAATATCTTTTTCCCTTCAAACAAAAACCTGCCTACAAAAGTTCAGTAATCACTAAGCCACCCTGTATTTTTTATCAAATGGATCAGACAACATGTGGATAGTGCCCATTTATCGACTGTTTGAATCAATATGCTGTTTTTGATTTTGACTTTTGATGAACAAATTTTGATAATGGCATTCGAGCAAATGAGCAATGTGGTTATCGCATATTTCTTCTAATAGAAGAGCAGCGTTCCATTTGCTTAGTAAACTTTTTTACCTGTCGTTCTATTAGAGGTGCCATTCTATTGGAGGCTGCCCTACTTTTTAAACCAATGTTTTTCATAAATTTCTAAATTCAGCATAGTCTTATTTGTTTAATTAAGCTTGAGCAATATTTTAAAATCAGAGCATCAATTTGATATTTAACACCTATTTGAATGCTTCAAATGTTCACAGCATCCATTTCTGATCTATTTTTGGATTATCGCACACCCCGACTAGTGATGGCAAAGCGCCACGGCACCTGCACCTGGCGCTAGCGCCAAAGGAAAAAGCGCCATGGCGCTTGGTGCTATTTTGCTGTGGTGCCGTTGGCGCTTGGCGATAGGGTTCGGAAAAGCGCCATGGCGCTTTTGGCGGTTGGCGCTGAAGTCCCGGCGGTTTTTCCATCACTACCGACAACATAATTCCTCCCTCCATTATATTGGAGGTGCCATTCAATTGGAGGCTGCTGTTCTATTGTTCTCATGAGCGCAAAAACGTACCAAGACCTGCCGTTCTCTAGCGCGGCGCGAATAGAATATGGTAAGCGGCCTTCCCATTGATAGAGCAGCATAATGAAAATAATGAAAATGAAATAATGGTGTGAAAAACGCCCACGATTTTTTAATTGGAATAACCACATGATGTTTTTACACTTCATAAACATTCCCGCCCAATCATTGAGTGATCATTGATCCAGCGGGTATTCAACTGTAAACACAGTGCATTTCACCCGAATCGATAACTTTGATGTTCCGCATTTTATGCAGGGTGGCCCAAAACGCTGTTTCAAACATAAATATGCGAACTTTTAATTTTTTATGATCATTTAGCTGTGTTCATCTTTGTCATGTTTGATTGTCAACATAATGCCGGCCTTCATTAGTGTGAGCGACAAAAGATCCGGCCCTTAGACTGTCTTTTTCCATTCATTCTGTCGTTGCATTTTCGGGGTGGAAAATTTCAGCCATTTTGATTCAATTTCGACGCATGACCATGCAAAATGATCGGAAAAAGACAGGGATGTCATTTCTGGGATCGCTTTTGTCGTGTCACATCCGCGATGACCCCAAATAGGTGGAAATGTATTAATTGAATGGTCCGTCACCTCCCACGGATGACATTGTACTCAACGTGTATACTGCAACATATATTTATAGGCTAATGTCATCAATGAGTTGTGTCGATGACAACAAATTTATATTTTACTGAGTTTATGGCATAAGAGTGAGTGAAAAAATATTTTACCCATTGTGTGCAGGGTTGGCAAAATAAATAAAAAAGGAAAATTTCATCATAAAAATTGTATCAAACTTAGAAATTTTAGTACAATTTCAGAAAAATTGTATA
>CAXIWS010000574.1:45580-96814 GCA_964036195.1 Sphaerolaimus hirsutus | reverse complement strand
TTACCTAGATAAATCGATTATTCTCAGGGTGAACCGGTTGTCGGTGTCAGTCAATTGTTTATGAAAAATGGTCGTTATGCGACATTTTGAAACCGTAAAGCGAATTATTCCCACGACAAAGTTTTCAAAGTTTGTATAATTCAAGAACTCGCCCATTCCTCAACACAGCAAATTTTTTCATCTGATGATTATATTGATGCGTTTTTGTATGATCATAGCGTATCAAAGCATGTATTTTGTCAAAAGCAAATAACTTTCTTGATGATTCCCAAAGGGTTTATCGGTGTTGTGACACTGTGTGTGATAATATTTGTTTTATTTAATTTATTGACGTTTTTTTTTCATGTCACAATCACTTTTCTATGCATGAATCAATGGTGTAGGTACTAATTTTTTTGGTGTTTATGTATAGATAATTGTGTATAATTTAATTATATGTTTATTGCGTTTTGCTATGTAGGTACATAGTATTATTGCTGTATAACTAGCGATATAACAAGTGATATTCATTTATTTGTGATTTTTATTATTCACATGATGAACACAATAATGAAAACTAGATGGAGGTACCATATTTACTCGAATAATTCCCACTTGAATAATCCCCCCTTGAATAATTCCTCCCTGTTAGATGAGCGAGGAAAAAATGATTCCCCCACTTGAATAATCCCCCCCCAATGACGGAAGGTAGATATTGCACATTCTTGTAACAAAAAACAATCAATGAAGTCAAAGCATGCAAAAGATTTGTGTACTTTGATTTTGGAATGGAAATGCAGTATATACATCGGAGTGCAAAGATGCAATGTTATGTGCACTACCAATGGAAACAGAACATACATGTGATGTAGTGTGATATAAAAAAAATGTCTGACCAAAAAATATTTCCCCGGGGGGATTATTCAAGTAAATACGGTATTTGAATAAGCTCATACAGTGAAAGTGGAAACGGTAAACAGTCAATATGAAATGCTGTGTATGGTGCGATAGGGAACGCCAACAATGAAATTTTTCTTCTTTTTTCCCTTCACAAAGCATTGACCAACGAGCAGTCTATCAATAACTAGTTGAATTGGAACAATACATTCACCATCACTGTACATGGATGTCGTGTCAATGACAAAAGTCAATTGCGAATAAGAATTCTGTAGCTTCAGTTTAGAAACACGCTTAAAATGTTTCACTATGGCAAAAACAAATGTGTATTTCTGATTGCTAAAAACAACACTATGTTGCAAAAATGTGATTATTGTACCTGGGCGAGTCGCAAAGTGATTGTCGTAATTTGTTTTAGTCAATACCCACGATGAGTAACCTCTCTCAGTAGTAAAGGGAGATTTCCTAGCAAAAAATGATTGGCCAAAAAAGTCTACACGCTGACAATAAGCACCAAATTCAACCATGTTCTCAGGCATGAAATATTCACCAAAAAGAAGTCTATAAAATGACAACAATTTGTTTCGTACATCCAATTCTAATGTGCAATCAAATTCAGTCGTTTTACTCACTAACTTAACATCACTGACATCAGAGAAAATTTCAATATCCCATGATGGACAATTTTGCAGAAAACGAATCTTTGCTGTCCTCAAATGCGACAAAAAGTCACTCAAATCAATGTCATACTGAACAAATTTCTGGAAAAGTGAAAAACGTCTAACCATCTGGCAGTTAATATCCAACCGTCTGTTTGTTGGAATCCTAGACAAAACATAATTGTATCTTTCATAATGGTACAACCAGAAAACATGCACAGGTCCAAAGTCCAATACACACTGTGGAATGTGAAATGCGAGGTGAAAGTTCGAAGTACAAGCATTTTCACCATGCACAACAATGAAATGCTTAACAAATTGAATCAAATTCCAAACGTACAATTGGAGATCAGACATTCTGATGATAGGTCTAATCAAAGCTTTGCACGCAGTACAAAAAAATGTCCAATAGTTAACGATTGGTTCAGGAAAATTATCTGCAGTCACAATCAATGGTGAATAATTCATCACGAAGTGTTGCCATTCAATTGCCTTAAATGATCTCCAGTTTGTAGAGAACTTCGATGGAGTCCTGTCTACACCAAATATTGCCATTGTGTTCAACAATATTTCATCGATTATATTAAAGTCAATGATGACTGGTTGATAGTTGCTCCATACTGTCACAACATGACGCGCAATGCCGAGAAAAAGACAGTGCATTGGGTCGACAGCATGCATTCTGATGGTGTCAAAGTAATCCAGGGGCACTTCCAGACCCCATTAAGTGCCCTGTAAAATGTGAAATGTTATTACAAAGTGACAAAATTCATGCAGGGCTATTACATGAATTTTTACACTTTGCATGACATTTGACATTTTCCAGGGAAGTTTACAGGGTCTGGGAGTGGCACCAGCTTGAGCAGCACTGTAGGCTTGTAACCCAATCGCAGGCCCAGATCGTTTGCTGTTTTGTTTGGATATTCAGCAATTTTAGCATCGATTTCTTTGACAACCATTCTGTGCTTATCTCCACTTCTGGGTGGGCAGGTTTCTGTATAGGGGAATGTATGAGGAATTTCTTTCTGTTTAAAAGTATTTATATATATATGATTAGCATATAGTGAAGATGAAACATGACACATTTCATGCATCAGTATCATTTAACTATGGAATTGACACAATGGAACAGATGGACTATAGTACATAAATATGTAGGTACAAAAAATAAGATAAAGTTTAAAATAAAAAAGTTTTGAAAAAAAGTTTGGTAGGTACATACTACTGGGCAGATCAAGTGACTGTAACTCTGGTTTTTTTGCTTGCTTTAGGGCATGCATTGATTTTCCCCAATTTGGCAAATGTTCAACTCCCTTGCCAACTCTTCTGTCGACTTTGATCATGCACTTGCTGCAACCATATTCAGCGCTGTGACCTGGGTGCATACCCAGACCCTGTAAAGGATCCTGTAGAGTGTAAAAGATTTGATACGAAAAAAAACTTGACACTTTACGAGGTCTTTTACATGTCACATGATAATTTACATAGTCTTTTACACTTTACATGGTTTTTACAGTAGTATGGAATGTCACCTGGCAGACCACACAATTTCCTTGTTGCCGGAATGTCACAGGAAGTGTGCAACAGCAAAGCTGCATAATTACGGTATGTATGTACCTATTGAATATTAAAAAAATGATTGTAAATTTATTAATTAATAGCTACCTTTAACTGTGACTTTCTGGCCTGATTTTGCCAGAACAAATTGTTGTCCATCTTTAAGCTTTGCAAAATCATCAATGATTGGTGCTAGAAAAGCGTCACTGTTCGGCTCTTTGTCCATATACGGCATGTTTCCCAAATTTATCGCATTTTCAATCTACATAATTGTTATATCTAGTGTACAAAGGTATTTGACAGTTAGGGTCAGAGACCCTGACTACAAAAGCGACAAAGGGTTTCAGCCGATATACCGTATATCCTTGAATAAGACCCCAGGGGCGTTATTATTTCGTCGGAGGTTTTGGCGGGGGGAGTTATTCAAGGGGGGGTACTATTCAAGGGGGGGAGTTATTTTTTCCTCAGAACTTCCAGGAAAACTTTCACTTTATTCATTGTTTGTATGCATTCCTTCAACACATCTAATGCAGAAAATGACCAGTTCAACAAGAACAAAAACAACGTATCCATCCTAAAATTCGTGTTCATCGGCGTCTGAATCATTCAAATACACATTGTCGTTTTACCCAGAGGGGGGACTTATTCAAGAGGGGGGAGTTATTCAAGGGGGGGCGTTATATTTTCCTCACCTGGCCAACAGGGGGGTGTTATTCAAGGGGGGTATTATTCAAGGGGGGGTCTTATTCAAGGATATACGGTATGTGTTGTGTGTAGAAAAGTGCTTGAAGCGAAAGCGAAACGAGCTTCAGTAAATTGTGGGGGGTGTAGCTGCGTAGCGTACCTTGCTGCGGCAAGTAGCTGGCAGATTGAGACATTGCATGTAAAATGCACCAATGCTGTATTGTTTCCTGGAGAATGCTTGAAATGAATCATAATTCAAAGCAAATGCCAGTTTGATGACATCTTCACTGCTATGTCCGTTTGGAGCATCATTATCATTGTACTCATTCTGTGTTTAAATTTTTTTGTGACTTTAGATAGGTAATTTGTTACAGTTTGTCAATTACAATGTAACAAAAGGTTTATGCACGTCACAACACAAACCAGCAGATCATCATCACAATGCATAAATGCCCTCCAAATGTCCCCATCAAAGACATCTGCAATCTGTGATGTGTATTCACGCTCCTTCCATGCATTTACATAATCCAAAAAACTGTCTCTGTTGAGCATGTATTCGATAGCTACCGATGGAAGACACACTTCATAGCGGTATTTCGGTTTCAGTTTACCATTCTTGAATATTCCAATTATTGACCCACAATTTGGACAATTTTCATCCTTGAAATCTTTCAATAGAAAAATCTGTTCACAGTCTTTGCACACTGCATAATTTACCAGTTGTGACTGCTTCTGGGAAGCTATAAATAAAAATAACCACTTAATTGGTAATAATTAGAATGTTACGAAAAGTTAAGCCTATGCTTAGGCTTAACTTTTTATAATAAAATACACGATGGGTTATTATGCCACATAAATTATCTGATTGTAAAAGCCACTAGTATACTTTACTACACATCAGAATGGCTATGTAGTAGTCATTTAAAGGATGTGCCAAAGGATTACGGTACTCACAATGTAAATTCAACAGGCCACTCATTGAAACAGGTATAAAGTTGAAATATTTGCACAATACAGGTACATATTGACACTTTGCACCTTTACTTAACACTTTACTTGTCATTTGACATTTTGCATGATAGTTGACACTTTACTTGTCCTTTGACATTTTGATACTTTGCATGGCTTTGCATTTAACTTCACTTCACATTTGACACTTTGAGGGGGGGTTTATTTGGGGGGGTTTATTATTTCCCCAGCCCATTTTGAGGGGGGGTTAATCCTAGGGAGTTAATTCAAGGGGGATAATTCGAGGTAATATGGTACATTTGACACTTTACTTGTCATTTGACACTTTGCATGACAATTTACACTTTACTTGTTTTGCATGACAATTGACACTTTACACTTTACACGGGTTCATTATTTTGCCAGCAACATTTGAGGGGGGGGGGTTAATTCGAGGGGGGTTTATTTGAAGTTTTTTTAATTATATCCCCAGCCCATTTTTAGGGGGGTTAATTCGAGGGGGGTAATTCAAGAGGGGATAATTCGAGGTAATACAGTACATTTGACACTTTACTTGTCATTTGACACTTTGCATGACAATTGACACTTTATACTTTACACGGTTTTATTATTTTGCCAGCAAAATTTGAGGGGGGTTAATTTGAGGGGGAATAAAAAACCCTCGAATAACCCCGCTTGAATTCAACCCCCTCAAATTTTGCTGGCAACATAATAAACCCATGTAAAGTGTCAAGTGTCATGCAAAACATGTAAAGTGTCAATTGTCATGCAAAGTGTCAAATGACAAGTAAAGTGTTATATGTACCCGTATTACCTCAAATTATCCCCCCTTGAATTAACCCCCCTCAAAATGGGCTGGGGAAATAATAAAAAAAACCTTGAATTGTCAAATGTAAAGTGAAGTGAAATGCAAAGCCATGCAAAGTTTCAAAAGAACAGTAAAGTGTCAATTGTCATGCAAAGTGTCAAATGACAAGAAAAGTGTCAAATGTACTGTATTACCTTGAATTTTCCCCCTTTAATTAACCCCCCCACCCCAAATAAACCCCCCTCAAATTTTGCTGGCGAAAAAATACAGGTACATATTGACACTTTGCACCTCTACTTAACACTTTACTTATCATTTGACATTTTGCATGACAATTGACACTTACCTTGTCATTTGACACTTTGCATACCAATTGACACTTTACTGTTCTTTTGACACTTTGCATGGCTTTGCATTTCACTTCACTTTACATTTGACACTTTACCAATGAACGGTAAAGTGTAAAGTAAAGTGTAAAATGTAAAGTGAAATGTAGGTTAATATTGGATTCATTCTTACAAAAGTTAAGCCTATGCTTAGGCTTAACTTTTTATAATAAAATACACGATCGGTTATTATGCCACATAATTTATCTGATTGTAAAAGCCACTAGTATACTTCACTACACATCAGTATGGCTATGTAGTAGTCATTTAAAGGATGTGCTAAAGGATTACGGTACTCACAAAGTAAATTCAACAGTCCACTCATTGAAACAGGTATCAAGTGAGCATATTTGCACAATACAGGTATTGATAATGCTGCTTCTTTCAACTTTGATAGTAGGTTGAATATTGGATTCATTCCTATTGAATTCCTCAATGCCCACTGCAGTAGTATTGTTAACAATGCACAAACAGCAGTGGAAATTGCACCGCTGCTGCTCGGTTGCTGCTCTTCAGTGTCCTCACCATCAACATGTTCTTCAGTGTCCTCACCATCAACATGTTCTTCAGTGTCCTCACCATCAACATGTTCTTCAGTGTCCTCACCATCAACATGTTCTTCAGTGTCCTTGCCATCAATATGCTGTTCAGTGCCCTCACCATCGGTATCTAGGTAATGTAAATAGGTTCCTACATTGGCATTATCATTACAGCAGATGGTAGGTTTATAAAGACACACCATCTATTTTTGAATCTTGAGCAGTGGATGTTTCTCCCTCCATTCCTTCAACTGCACCAAAACTTGTTGGCATACTTTTGTGTGGCACTTTTCTAGAACCTCTCAACCGAGAAAGCGAATCATCATCAGGTGGCTTCATTGGAGACATCACTGGTGATCTATGGCCAGTCCCACAAATTGCATGTAAAGAGTGAACTTACAGGAGTAGGAGAGGTATACCGTATTACCTCGAATTAATCCCCCCTTGAATTTACCCCCCTCAAAATGGGCTGGGGAATAATAACCCCCCTTGAAATACCCCCCTCCAGACTGATGTACATCATGTAAATATGCAATGTACATGATGTACCTATTTATTACTGCTTCGGTATTCATATCGCAGCTACACATAGACTTGTTTGTGTAGCAATCTACATTTTTATGTCAAAATATATCCAAATAATAAACCCCCCTCGAATAGACCCCCCTCGAATTAACCCCACCTCAAATTTTGCTGGTGAAATAATAAACCCCCATGGGGGTGGGGTATTTCAAGGTAATACGGTATTTACTGAGATACCGTATATCCTCCCTCGAATAAGACCCCAGGGGAGTTATTATTTCATCAGGAGTTTTGGAGGGGGAGTTATTCAAGGGGGTCTGTTATTCAAGGGGGAGGACTTATTCAAGGATATACATTAAATACTTACTCTTGACTTGCCATTTGTCTGTTGAAGGTTGACTATTTACTTGTCAAATTGCGGGACTGGCACCTGATGGAAGAACTTAAATGAGAACGCGAATCATCATCAGGCAGCCTCATTGGAGATCTTCGTGAATTGGTTATCAATTTATAACTTATCGAACATACTTTCAATCTTGGTGTTATCACTGTATTATAAAATGTTTACATACCCAAAGCTCAGTGTATCACTCTTAGATGGTGACGGCATTGTAAATGAACATGCTGATGAAGTTGCGCTGTCAATTCTCCTTAATTTTCGTGCACCACTCTTAGAAGGTGATGGCATCGTGAATGAACATTCTGATGAATTTGTGCTGTCAATTTTCATTGATTTCTTTCCATGTTCCTGCTCCATTGCAATGTAGTAGATAATTGTGATAAATATAGGTCGGTACATATACCTATGCTGTGTTAACAAACGGAGGTTAACAATAGAAAAATTTCATTTCAAAATTCATGTACCATATATGTACTGAATGTGGGGGAATGATTTGTTGGGAGTCACTTTCCATTTGACACTTTGCATGACAATTTACACTTTACTTGTCATTTGACACTTTGCATGACAATTGACACTTTACTTTACAATTTACTTGTCGTTTGACACTTTGCATGACAATTGACACTTTACTGGTCATTTGACACTTTGCATGACAATTGACAATTTTCTTGTCAGTTGACACTTTGCATGACTTTGCATTTGACTTTACATTTGACACTTTACTTTACACTTAACTTGTCATTTGACACTTTGCATGACAATTGACACTTTACTTGTCATTTGACAGTTTGCATGGCTTTGCATTTGACTTTACAGTTGACACTTTACTTTAAACTTTACTTGTCATTTGACACTTTGCATGACTATTGACACTTTACTTGTCATTTGACACTTAGCATGACTTTGCATTTGACTTTACATTTGACACTTTACTTTACACTTAACTTGTCATTTGACACTTTGCATGACAATTGACACTTTACTTGTCATTTGACACTTTGCATGACAATTGACAATTTTCTTGTCATTTGACACTTTGCATGACTTTGCATTTGACTTTACATTTGACACTTTACTTTACACTTAACTTGTCATTTGACACTTTGCATGACAAGTGACACTTAACTTGTCATTTGACACTTTGCATCACAATTGACACTTTACTTGTCATTTGACACTTTGCATGACAATTGACAATTTTCTTGTCATTTGACACTTTGCATGACTTTGCATTTGACTTTACATTTGACACTTTACTTTACACTTAACTTGTCATTTGACACTTTGCATGACAAGTGACACTTAACTTGTCATTTGACACTTTGCATGGCTTTGCATTTGACTTTACAGTTGACACTTTACTTTTCACTTTACTTGTCATTTGACACTTTGCATGACTATTGACACTTTACTTGTCATTTGACACTTAGCATGACTAAGATATCGAAAACAGGTTGACATTTGGTCCTCATTTCTTAATTTACCTCAATACAGATGGGTAAAAACATCCTAGCGTAAAACAGTTGTAAAGGTCAACCTGTGCAGGTGCATTTTCCATCCAACTTATAACAGAAACACCCCAATTAGAATGCACTGCAAAAAGCTGTGGCATGAGCGGAGCGAAAGGCGATATGCAATCAAAAGTATGCACAGGTGCTTGAATCGTTCAAGTTACTATCAAAGCAGTGGTTTTCAATTAGAAAACCCCCTCTAAAAGATATGCCCGACTACCGAAGGGTGGCCTTCAGCGCCGGAGCGAGTGCCAGATCCTCCTTCTGGGGTATAATAAATACTGTACAAATGGAAGTATGTACAAATCTGACAGGGGTGTATTTTTAAGGGGTGTCGAAAGTCATTGAAACATAACATTTGCGGGTTCCTATACCTAGGTACCTACTGTACCGTATTTCCCCGTGTAAACTGTCCCCCCCCCTGTGCACAACACCCGGGGTACTATACTTACCTAGGTAAATTTCAAAGACCATTTTCAAAAATTGAAAATTTGAAGCTGCACACTATTGTACACTCAGTTTAAACTGGTTGCTGAAAAGTGCCTCGGTTTTGTATAACACCCCGGCGGTTTACATGGAGAAATATGGTAGGTATACCTCAATCCTCAATATATCCCAGGATGAATGCACTAGCATCCATTTTATGCAAGTCAAGTTTTGTATCTTATATGTATCTGATTTGTGGTTTTACAATAGTTTAATTTCACACAGATTCTGTAAAGAAGGTAATTGTAAATTCATGCATTTCAAGTAATAATACAAAAGTGTGTGTGTGTGTGTGTGTGTGTGTGTGTGTGTGTGTGTGTGTGTGTGTGTGTGTGTGTGTGTGTGTGTGTGTGTGTGTGTGTGTGTGTGTGTGTGTGTGTGTGTGTGTGTGAGCTGACTTATGTTTATTTAGATAAATAATATTGTTTTTGTAATCATTCCTGTATCATTTATTGTCATCATTCAATTTATTTCATGTCACTCATTAATTCAGTGATTCATTTCCTTTTAGTTATGGTTTTGTAATTTTGTACATATGTACAAACCTACATTTAGTATCTGATATTTGGCTTTAGAACAGCTTTTGAGGGAGCATTTTTGCTTTTCATTGAGGAATGTTCGCTCACATCACAATCAGACAACAGACAGACACCGCATGGTGGCTGGCATTTGCGTTTTGCGTTTTGCGCATTGGAGTTGTGGCAACTGTGTGCAGATGTGTTTACTTAGATAGATGCAGATAAAAGCTGTTGTTTACATCGTGTTTTATTTTGTTGTTGTAGTTTTGCGTCTGAATTTAAGTTTGTTAAGTTGCACTATGTATATAGTTCAAGTTGCAAGTAGGTAATGCAAGCTATGTGTCATTATTGTTTTTTGTTTCATTTTCATGATGTGTTCTCACAAAAGCTTGGGGGAAAGAGCCCATAGAAAATGTTGATTGAAATTATATGCAATTTCTGGGGGACCGTGTGCTTTGGTAGTACAATTTTGGAAAACCTGTGTAGATCGGTACTTTTAAAGCATGGTTGGCAAAATCTCAGAAAAAAATTAAATTAAAATTAAAATAAAATGGAAAATTGAAGAAAAAAATAAAATAAAATGGAAAATTAATAAAATAAAAATACAGTTTTACTAAAATTTGAATTTTTGTAAAATTTTCATCAAATTGTACAAAAATTCGAATCTTCAATTTTTGTAAAATTTTACAAAAACTCAATGTAGGTACATGTAAAATACTATCCAGCCCCTGTGAGGGTCAAAATTCAAAATACCTACCAGAGTTGTGCAAATACTGGTATTTTTCGAAAATGTAAACATAAACGTAAATACCTTTTCCAAATCAAAAGTATAAATACTAAAATGTAAGGTATTTTTAAAATACTAAGGAATACGTTAAAAAAACGTAAACGTGAAAATTTTTACGCACAGTATTTGCCATTGTGCTTTTTAAATACGTTTTAAATAAGTATTGTAAATACGTTTTTCCAACTCTGATACCTACCTATGTCCCAACCCATGTTACAAGTCAAGATTCAAATTTTTTTGTATTCATCTGCCTGCACATTGTTTTGTGGTGCACATTGCATGCAAGATTGCAATGGTTTGTAAAATATTTGTAAAGTTTTTGTAAAATGATTCATTTTATTTTATTAATGACATTTCAGAATAAAATAAAATAAAACATGAATAAAATAAAAATAAAATACAATTTTAATAAAAATAAAATACAATTTTAGTAAAAACAATTTTACTATAACCAACCCTGTTTTAAAGGTACAAAAGCTGAATAAGCTTGTAGATAGGTACTTTTTATAGGCTCAGTTGACATTCCAGCGTGTGGAGCGCCTTAGAAGCACACCCTTCATATCAGGGTTATAGGTCTGGATCCGGATGCTTTTTTCTCAGCCTATCGTGTTCCATAATTATATGATGTAATTTTTTTATTCCTACAGATTTTTGCTTTATCGATTAACAGAAGTGGATACACCGACTACTGCAGCTGGCGTTAGCTACATGGGGCACAATCCGCCGCAGTTGCCCAGAGAGTTGGCTATTTTAGCAGGGCAATTTCATGAAAGTGAGTTGACAAGTTTTCAATGTTTTTAACAGTTTTTGACACCTTTTTTAACATATCAATCTTGACCTTTTCATGGTTTTCAATCAAAAAATTATTTTGTTAGTTTTTACTGAATCTGCTTACTCGCACACCAAATTTCAACATTATAGATCCCCCGGCGCAACAGCCCTTCGAGCAGGAACCGGCGCAACAGCCCTTCGAGCAGGAGCAGGCGCTACATGAGCCCTTCGAGCAGGGGCCCTCACAACAGCCTTTCGAGCCGGGGCCGGCGCTACAGCCCGCCTTCGAGCAGCCCCTCGTGAATATGGGGGGGCAGGACAATTTGCAGGTATGTTCCATTCTTTTGACACTTTGCATTTGATGCTTTACTTTACACAATTCCCCCCATTCACTGGGCTCCTACAGCCCCCCCCTGCTCAGAACAGTCCCTGGTTCCATTACATTATTCCATTCCATACAGACTGTACATACCGTATTTCCTCAAAATACCCCCAGGGGGTTTATTTTTTCAGAGTGAGAATTTTGAGGGGGGTAAACGAGGGGGGTATTTTGAGGGGGGTTTCGCCAGAATTTTTTTTTTGAAAACCAAGTACTAAATTGTCATCTGAAACGTATGCAGATGTCGAAAATGCAACAAAAATCATCATTTATAAGACTCTAAAGACTTTTATAAGTGTGTAGATGTATAATCACTGTTCTCACATAACAGAGTCATCGTTTTTAACGTGTGTTTTGCATTACCCAGATGACAAACCGCAGCCTTTGTCATTTACGTTCTCTATACACTAAATTTGGGGGGTATTTCAAGGGGGGTTTATAAGTTCATAGTGTCCATTTTGACGGTATTCCATTCCATACATTATTTCATTATTTGTGTAATTTTTGCAGGAAGTGGTTCATCTCTACCGAGCTAACCAACACCTGGGTATGAGAAATGCGCAGGTGCCAGTCCAGAATCCTGTAAAAGATCCTGTAAAGTGTAATAGACACTGTAAGATGTCAATATGGTCATGAGTGTCACATGTCAAGATGTATATACCGTATTTGCTTGAATGGTTCCCCCCTTGAATAATTCCCCCCTCGAATAATCCTCCTCTGTAAGACGCGTGAGGAAATAATAATTCCCCCCTCAAATAATCCTCGATTGTGTTTACCGTATTTCCTCGAAACCCCCCCCCCCTTGAAATTCCCCCGCCTTCAAAATGGGCACTATGAATTTGTGGTCTGGGAAATGAATAACACTTGTGTTACGTTAGAACAAAATTGTCACTCTGAAAATATAAACGCTGGACGTTTTTCTCTCAAAATTTTCACTCTGATAAAACCCCAAGGGGGTAATTCAAGGAAATACGGTATTAAAGGCATGTTTCGGGAAATGAGTTGATGGAAACATGCTTGAAAATTTTTGACAAAATAATGATTCCCCCTTGAATAATTCCCCCTCGAATAGTTCCCCCCTCAAAAATGTCTGACGAAATAATAATCCCACAGGGGGATTATTCAAGCAAATACGGTAGATTTTACATGGTGGATTTAGACTTACAGGGTTCTTTTACAGGATTTTGTACTGCCCCAAAGCTTAGCCAAATCGCAGCGCAGTTTGAAAGCGAGACTATCGAGCTGAAGGCCAAAGTTGCAAGACTAGAGGAACGGATTAAGGAATTGTGAGTTGGGCTTTGTTTATTTAATGTAATTTTCTTAAACCATTTTCACAATTTATACCATATTTGCTTAAATAGTTCCCCCTTGAATAATTCCCCCTCCAATAATCCCCCCTGTAAGACAAGTGAGGATATAATAATTTCTCCCCTCGAATAATCCCCGCCCTTAAGAGATTTGCTCAATTTATTGTGCCCAATTTGAACAAAAACTCAAAAAAATCTGACGAAATAATAATCCCCCAGGGGGATTATTCAAGCAAATACAGTATGTATACCTATGTGAAATGTTGAATTAAGTGCTAAAAAAATTTGCGATGGGTACTGCAAATCTGGCGAGCTTTAAATTGGATCACACCAAAGGGAATGGAATGTCTCATATATTTAAAGCACCGACAAGATTTGCTGCACTCAACTCATGTTAATTAATATAATTAGGTAGTGTTAGTAGTACTTCTGTTTCGTGAAGGTAGCCCCTTTCCAAAATATGATAGCCAACATAATAAAATAGCCAACAAATTAAGCCTTGGAATAAAGCTTGGAATAAGTTTACACAAAAAAATTTAGAGGTGTATGTTGTAATATGAATTGCGAAGGAATATGGATTGTGCAGTATACTGCAAACAAACAACAGACGAACTGCCAACAAATTTTGAGGGGGGGGGGTATGGTCGAGGGGGGGGGCTTATTATTTTGCCAGAAATTTTTGGAAATCCCGGGTGATAATTCGAGGTTTCGAGATTTGACACTTTGCATGACAATTGACACTTTACTTATGTTTTGCATGACAATTGACACTTTACACTTTACACAGGTTTATTATTTTGCCAGCAAAATTTGAGGTGGGTTAATTCGAGGTGGGGGGTTTATTCGAGGTTTTTTGTATCCCCAGCTCATTTTGAGGGGGGGGTTGATTTGAGGGGGGGGGGTTAATTCAAGGGGGGATAATTCGAGGTAATACCGGTACATTTTATCGTTTTTCAGTCGATGCACAGTAGCATTGTGATTTCATTGCATGAATTATGGTATTTTTGTTTTGCTTTGCACGTTTATGCAACCTACTTCCCCATTCAGATAATATATTGATCAAGCCTTTTTCTTAGTACTTCTATTAGTGAAGGTAGCCCACTTTCCAAAATATGATAGCCTTGGAATAAAGCTTGAATTGGAATAATTAGTTTACACAAATAAATTTAGAGGTGTAATGTTGTAATATCAATCGAAGGAATATTGTGCAGTATACTGCAAATCTTGCGAGCTGTTTAATGATCGCATCGCATGGAATCACATTTAACAAGCGAGCAAGATTTGCTGTACTAGCACATAGTGAAATAGGAATTACAGTAGCAGGTACTTTTGTGTACCATGGCGCCATGCCGCCACTATGTAGCTAAAATTTTAGGGGCAGTAAATTAGCTAAATTTTGTGTGGTAGATAGTGCTGCAGATTTTGAGTACATTTTGATGGATCAACCCATGTGTGTGATCATGGAATCACATTTAAAATGCACCTACAAAACCGGCTGCACTCAACTCTACACAGTGCGTGAAATAGGAAATATAAGTTAGTCTGTATCACGATGTAAATTTTGTGTGCAGTAGATAATTCAGCAAATCTTGTGTGCGGTAAATTGGATCACCATGTGTGAGCATGGAATGTCTCATCATTTAAAGCACATACAAGATCTGCTGCACTCAACTCTGCACAGTGTGTGAAATAGGAAATAAATACCATATATCCTTGAATAAGACCCCATGGGAGTTATTTTTACGTCAGAGTTATTGAGGGGGGACTTATTCAAGGGGAGGAGTAATTCAAGGGCGGGAGTTATTTTTTCCTCAGAAACTTGACTGAATTCATAGTATGAATGCATTCTGTCAACTCATGTAATCCATGTATTGAACAGTTCAACCAGGGACATGCGCAGGATTTTTGAGCGGGGGGGGGCGGATTGTTGACGGAGCCCGGCGAACGGGGGGGGCGGCGCCCCCCCTAAAATTTGGCCCTATTGTAAAGGAATGGAGCCTTGGCGCTGGCGCCATTTGTAGACGTAAACGTAAGTATAAATACCCGAATAACCGGGTATTTCGGGTAAACGTAAATACGTTTTTGCAACTCTGAAATCAAGTAGCTAGGTAAATTTTGTGTGGTAGATAGTACTGCAAATCTTGCCAGTTTTAAATTTGATCACATGTGTCCACATGGAATGTGTCATTTAAAGCATACAAGATTTGCTGCACTCAACTCTACACATCAGTGTGTGAAATTGGAAATAAATAGCCGGCAGTATCACGGCGATGTGAATTTTGTGTGCGGTAGATAGTGCAGCAAATCTTGATCGCTGTAAATTGGATCACCATGTGTCAGCATGGAATGTCTCATTTAAAGCACATACAAGATCTGCTGCACACAACTCTGCACAGTGTGTGAAATAGGAAATAAATAGACGTCAGTATCACGGCAATGTGAATTTTGTGTGCGGTAGATAGTGCGGCAAATCTTGAAATCTTGAAATTGGATCACCATGTGTCAGCATGGAATGTCTCATTTAAAGCACATACAAGATCTGCTGCACACAACTCTGCACAGTGTGTGAAATAGGAAATAAATAGACGTCAGTATCACGGCAATGTGAATTTTGTGTGCGGTAGATAGTGCGGCAAATCTTGATAACTTGAAATTGGATCACCATGTGTCAGCATGGAATGTCTCATTTAAAGCACATACAAGATCTGCTGCACACAACTCTGCACAATGTGTGAAATAGGAAATAAATAGACGTCAGTATCACGGCAATGTGAATTTTGTGTGTGGTAGATAGTGCGGCAAATCTTGATCGCTTTAATTGGATCACCATGTGTCAGCATGGAATGTCTCATTTAAAGCACATACAAGATCTGCTGCACACAACTCTGCGCAGTGTGTGAAATAGGAAATAAATAGGTAGGTAGTCAGTATCACAATATAAAACGGAATTGTTGAATCAAGTACCTAGCTACTAAATTTTGTGTGGTGGATAGTACTGCAGACCCCGGGCAAGGTTAAAATGGATCGCTGTGCGATCATGGAATCACATTTAACTCAACCCAACATCTGCAGCACTCAACTCTGCACAGTGTGTGTGAAATAGGAAATAAATAGGTAGGTAGGTTGTCAGTATCACAATATAAAGCTGAATTGGAGAATAAGTAGCTAAATTTTGTGTGGTAGATAGTACTGCAGACCCAAGGTCAGTTAAAATGGATCGCTGTGCGATCATGGAATCAAATTTAACTCAACCTACAACATCTGCAGCACTCAACTCTGCACAACGTGTGAGATAGGAATCCCGTCACTCAAATGTTGAATGAAGTAGCTAAATATTTATTTTAATTAAGAATTATTTCAAAATTTATTTTGTGCAGTATAGTACAGCCGATCGTTAGAGCAATTATTATATGGATCACTCCATGTGTCATCATGGAATCAGATATAAATGCACATAAGGATCTGCTGCACTCAACTCTGCACACAATGTGTGTTAGGTACGACACATGCTGGATGTCAACCGTTTCAGTGTCAACTCGATTTTAGTTCAAGTTAGGTCGCAGGACAATTTTTTAATTTATGGGCTGCAAAATTATTTTCAAAAGCTCATGACAATATAAAATATCTTAGACTTTGCCGCATGTTCACTTGAAAATCGTCCTGCAACCTAAATTGAACTAAAATAGAGTTGACACCGAAACAGTTGACTGTCAACTCGATTTTATTTCAGTTTAGGTCGCAGGACAATTTTCAAGTGCACGTGCAGCGAAGCCGAAGAGGTGTTTATATGGCCATCTTGCATTTAAACATACTGTATTTGCTTGAATAATTCCCCCCTTGAATAATTCCCCCCTCGAATAATCCCCCCGTGTAAGACGAGTGAGGAAAGAATAATTCCCCCCCTTGAATAATTCCCCCCTATAAAGATTTGATCAGTTGCGTTTGTACCCAATGTTAACAAAAATGGCACGTTCTTGTGTAAATAAAGCTTATTTCATTAAATGTGTTGATAGAAACATGCTTGAAAATTTTGACGAAACAATAATTCCCCCCCTCGAATAATTCCCCCCCTTGAATAGTTCCCCCCTCAAAAAAGTCTGACAAAATAATAATCCCCCAGGGGGATTATTCAAGCAAATACGGTAATTTTGCAGCCCAAAAACGCAAAATTTATGAAAAATGGTCGGCCCAGTTGACATCTGGATGTCAACTGGTCCAACAGTTTTTCATAAATTTTTAGTTTATGGGCTGCGAAACTATTCAAAAGCACATGACAATATAAAATATCTTAGACTTTGCCGCATGTTCATTTGAAAATTGTTCTGCGACCTAAATTGAACTAAAATCGAGTTCACACGAAAACAGTTGACTGTCGATAGGAATCCCGTCACTCAAATGTTGAATGAAGTAGCTAAATATTTATTTTAATTAAGAATTATTTCAAAATTTATTTTGTGCAGTATAGTACAGCCGATCGTTAGAGCATTTTATATGGATCACTCCATGTGTCATCATGGAATCAGATATAAATGCACATAAGGATCTGCTGCACTCAACTGCTGCACACAATGTGTGTTAGGTACGACACATGCTGGATGTCAACCGTTTCAGTGTCAACTCGATTTATAATAATCCCCCAGGGGGATTATTCAAGCAAATACGGTAATTTTGCAGCCCAAAAACGCAAAATTTATGAAAAATGGTCGGCCCAGTTGACATCTGGATGTCAACTGGTCCAACAGTTTTTCATAAATTTTTAGTTTATGGGCTGCGAAACTATTCAAAAGCACATGACAATATAAAATATCTTAGACTTTGCCGCATGTTCATTTGAAAATTGTTCTGCGACCTAAATTGAACTAAAATCGAGTTCACACGAAAACAGTTGACTGTCGATAGGAATCCCGTCACTCAAATGTTGAATGAAGTAGCTAAATATTTATTTTAATTAAGAATTATTTCAAAATTTATTTTGTGCAGTATAGTACAGCCGATCGTTAGAGCATTTTATATGGATCACTCCATGTGTCATCATGGAATCAGATATAAATGCACATAAGGATCTGCTGCACTCAACTGCTGCACACAATGTGTGTTAGGTACGACACATGCTGGATGTCAACCGTTTCAGTGTCAACTCGATTTTAGTTCAAGTTAGGTCGCAGGACAATTTTTTAATTTATGGGCTGCAAAATTATTTTCAAAAGCTCATGACAATATAAAATATCTTAGACTTTGCCGCATGTTCACTTGAAAATCGTCCTGCAACCTAAATTGAACTAAAATAGAGTTGACACCGAAACAGTTGACTGTCAACTCGATTTTATTTCAATTTAGGTCGCAGGACAATTTTCAAGTGCACGTGCAGCGAAGCCGAAGAGGTGTTTATATGGCCATCTTGCATTTAAACATACTGTATTTGCTTGAATAATTCCCCCCTCGAATAATCCCCCCCGTGTAAGATGAGTGAGGAAAGAATAATTCCCCCCCTTGAATAATTCCCCCTTTAAAGATTTGATCAGTTGTTTGTACCCAATATTAACAACAATGGCACGTTCTTGTGTAAATAAAGCTTATTTCATTAAATGTGTTGATAGAAACATGCTTGAAAATTTTGACGAAACAATAATTCCCCCCCTCGAATAATTCCCCCCTTGAATAGTTCCCCCCTCAAAAAAGTCTGACGAAATAATAATCCCCCAGGGGGATTATTCAAGCAAATACGGTAATTTTGCAGCCCAAAAACGCAAAATTTATGAAAAATGGTCGGCCCAGTTGACATCTGGATGTCAACTGGTCCAACAGTTTTTCATAAATTTTTAGTTTATGGGCCGCGAAACTATTCAAAAGCACATGACAATATAAAATATCTTAGACTTTGCCGCATGTTCATTTGAAAATTGTTCTGCGACCTAAATTGAACTAAAATCGAGTTCACACGAAAACAGTTGACTGTCGATAGGAATCCCGTCACTCAAATGTTGAATGAAGTAGCTAAATATTTATTTTAATTAAGAATTATTTCAAAATTTATTTTGTGCAGTATAGTACAGCCGATCGTTAGAGCAATTTATATGGATCACTCCATGTGTCATCATGGAATCAGATATAAATGCACATAAGGATCTGCTGCACTCAACTCTGCACACAATGTGTGTTAGGTACGACACATGCTGGATGTCAACCGTTTCAGTGTCAACTCGATTTTAGTTCAAGTTAGGTCGCAGGACAATTTTTTAATTTATGGGCTGCAAAATTATTTTCAAAAGCTCATGACAATATAAAATATCTTAGACTTTGCCGCATGTTCACTTGAAAATCGTCCTGCAACCTAAATTGAACTAAAACAGAGTTGACACCGAAACAGTTGACTGTCAACTCGATTTTTTTTCAATTTAGGTCGCAGGACAATTTTCAAGTGCACGTGCAGCGAAGCCAACGAGGTATTTATATGGCCATCTTGCATTTAAACATAATTTTGCAGCCCAAAAACGCAAAATTTATGAAAAATGGTCAGCCCAGGTGACATCTGGATGTCAACTGGTCCAACAGTTTTTCATAAATTTTTAGTTTATGGGCTGCGAAACTATTCAAAAGCACATGACAATATAAAATATCTTAGACTTTGCCGCATGTTCATTTGAAAATTGTTCTGCGACCTAAATTGAACTAAAATCAAGTTGACACCGAAACAGTTGACATCCAGCCTGTGCGCCCAATATAGGAACCATCGCTTATGTTTTAGCATGCAATTGCAATGGATTGCAGGCAGCAATAAATGTTGAATGAAGTAGTAATTTTTTAAATGTTAATTTTAATTTAGTCATTTAGACAGTGGTAGAGTGATACAACTCTTGGGTGCCTTAAATGAACCCACGCATGTTTAAGCATGGAAATCTAATCTAAGGCCTTCCACAAGAATTGGGGTACTCCTCACCACTTTGCTAAATATGTATTAATTATTCATTTAGATCGTGGTAGAGTGGTATAACTATCGGTCACTTAAATGAACCACACATGTTTTAGCGTGGAAATCTAATCCAAGTGGACTTCAATAGCTATTCTACTCCTCACCACTTTGCAAAATATCTACTGAATCTATTGAACAAATATCAAATAGCAATTGAACATACTGATGTGATGGATAAGCACAACTATGAACAAAATGCTTTTGATACTCCGTTTGTTTGGCATTTGATTTTGCGATATCAGTGCAGACACTGTTTGAAAAAATTGCATAGCTCCGCATTTCTAATCGCATCGAGAGCATCGTGAGAATAGATGACTCAGTAAAAAAACACATCGCCTATGAGTATGAGTTTGCTCCACCAAAAAAAAGAACATCACATCACATTATGTGGGAAGCCGTGATGCAAATGTAATAATTTGCATATTTGAGTGACCTTTTATCTTCCGCAATCAGCTCAATTCAGCGCCACAGGTATTTAGAAAAAATAAATGATTCACTTATTTTTACTCACGATCATCGTTACTTGGAATTTATAAAATGATAAAATCATACAATTTGACAAAATTGGTTTGAGAGTATCACATAGAAAGGACATTTCAAAACACATAAAACATTGTCTTAAAATTGCTAAATGAGGCATTTATTCTAAAAACCCATAACCACCAGAGTTGCGAAAATGTATTTACGTTTACCTGAAATACCCGGTTATTCGGGTATTTATACTTATGTTTACGTTTACGCTTTCCAAAAATACCGTTACGCTTTGTTACGTTTTCCTGTCACAATTACCCAGGTACACAAGAAAACGTAAAAATATGCTACATGGAACTGTATTGCAGAGTTGTTCAAATACTGGTATTTTTGGAAAACGTAAATGTAAACGTAAATACCTTTTCCAAATTGAAAGTATAAATACTAAAACGTAAGGTATTTTTTAAATACCTGGGAAAACGTAAAATAAAATGTAAACGTAAAAGTTTGACAAATTTAGTGTATCAGGATTAGTTCAACATATTCTAATGTTGAGTAATCCATACAACATCCATAACGTTGTAAAAAAAACATTGTGTTTTTTTTGTATTCTCTGATAGCGGAAGCACTTACCGTAAATCCTCGAATAAGTCCCCCCCTCGAAAAACTATTTTCCCCCTATTTTATGGGTGGGACAGGAGTCCACGTATAAAAAACGTATTTATGTATACGTTCATTAAAAGTATGCATTATTTTGCATTTGATGCACACTAACATTGATTTCATTCCATGAATAATGGGATTTCTATACTGGCTTAGACCTTTATGCAACTAGGTAAACTTAACCCCATTCAGATGATATATTGATCATGCTTTTTACTCAAAATTCCAACAAAAAAATAACTCCCCCCCCTCGAATAAGTCCCCCTCAAAAAATTCTGAGGAAAAAATAACTCCCCCGGGGACTTAATCGAGGATTTACGGTAATATAATTTTTACGTTTATGTTTTATTTTACATTTACCCCAGTATTTTAAAAATACCTTACGTTTTAGTATTTATACCTTTGATTTGAAAAAGGTATTTACGTTTAGGTACGTTTACGTTTCCCAAAAACACCAGTGTTAACAACTCGATAACTACTATGATGGAAAACCGCCAGCCATTGGCGCTTGGCGCCACACCCATGAAAAGCGCCATGATGCTTTTGGCACTTGACACAATTTTGCTCTAGCACCATTGGCCTTGGCGCTGGGGTTCTGAAAAGCGTCATGGCGCTTTTGGTGCTTGGCGCCAAAGTTCTGGCGCTTTTTCCATCAGTACGCTCCATCACTACCTATAACAATTTGAAAGGTATTTTGACAGTATCACATAAGAAAGGACATTTTAAAACACATAAAATCATGTTTAAAAAAATTACTTACCTAATGAGGCATTTATTCTAAAAACACATAAAAACATTTGACAGGGGAATTTTCGATACTTACCTAATGAGGCATTTATTCTAAAAACACATAAAAAAATTTGAAAGGGGAACTTTTGATACTTACCTACCGTATTTCTCCGTTTATAACACCCGGGGGTTATACAAGATCGAGCAATTTTCAGCGAACTTTTTTAAAACTTGTATAACACCCAGGTGTAGGTCAATGGGGGTACTATACATGAACAAATTTCAAACAGCAAAAAAAACAGCAAAAAAATTGCATAGAAATTCCGTGTTTTTTCATTTTCTAAATACAAACGTCCATACGTATTTTTTTGGTTCCCGCGCGCAGCTAAAATTCAATGGAAAAAAACGTGCATACCACTGAATAACAATGCATGCCACAAGCAACAGCATTCAAAAATTCAAACGAGGTGAACGCTTCATTATTAACGATGGCAAACCCTCCGAAAAAAGTATTTTAATTTTTAGGCAGTTTTCGAATTTTTAGGGTTATTTTTGAATTTTTTGGGGAAATATTGAATAAAGCGATTTTAGCTGTTAAGTAGCTAATAATTAATCAACTGATGACCTATACGTACTTTTTCAGGGAGACCGCCGCGAAAAAGTCTGTGGATAGATTGGAGCTAGTGAAAAAACGGAGAGGAAAATACGACAGGAAAGAGGTAGTGAACTTTATGAACAGATTTTTGATCCGGGAATATGGAAACGAGGATAAATATGATAGATTTGACAGGAGGCATACGTGAGTACACAAATATTTATTATTATTAGTGTGTTTATTTATTAATTAATTATTATTATTATTCAAGAGGTTTTTTTATTATTTCCCCAGCCCCTCGAAATACCCCCCCCCCAAATTGAGTGTAAAGGGAACGTACATGACAATAACTGTACTTTGTGTTCTGTGTACTGCACAGGGTTGGCAAAATCTCAGAAAAAAAATAAAAATAAAATAAAAATAAAATGGAATATTCAAGAATAAAATAAAATAAAATGGAAAATTTAAGAATAAAAATAAAAATTGTATAAAAATTCGAATTTTTGTAAAAATTTTGTAAAATTGTATAAAAATTCATATTTTTGTAAAATTGTATAAAAATTCATATATTTTTTGTAAAATTTTATCTCATTGCTTTAGTTTCTACCTGTTTATTCATGGATCTGGGGGCAGTCCCAAGCATTGTAAAGTGTCAAATGTCATGTAAAATGTCATGCAAAGTGTCAATTGTCATGACAAATGTAAAGTAAAGTGTAAATTTTCATGACATGTAAAAATTAAAGTATCAATTGTCAAGCAAATTGTGTCCAAATCTTATGTTTTATTTCTTAATCTTATGTTTTGTATCCAAATTATGTTGTTGTTAAATCCAAATCTTACAAGAACAGTTGGATACAAAAACATAAGATTTGGATACAAAACATACTATGGATACAAAAACACAAGGTTTGGATACACAATTTACACTTTGCATGACGTTTGTCATGACAATTGCCACTTTGCTTGAAATTTGACATCACATTTGACATTTTGCATGACAATTGACACTTTACTTTACATTTGTCATGACAATTGACACTTTGCATGACATTTTACAAATGTGCCCAGCACACTGCAGTAGTCCTTGTACTGAAAATGCAAACCGCACACTTATCAATAATTGTAACTTTACACTTGCATCTAGCTAACAATACATATACTGCATGCAACTTTTGAAAAGTAAGGGAAAAATTTGTCACACGTTTTTCATGTATAGGTCTAAATATAAAAATTTTCTGGCCTTGCATGCATGATTCTGATTTTTTGTAAAATTTTTGTAAAATTTTTGTAAAATGTGTCATTTTATTTTATTAATGACATTTGTGAATTTTATTTTTATGTGATATTTATTTTCAGCGACCAGGGCACTATTTCATATGTCAATATTATGATCCATGACCAAAAAAATAATCCCTAATCCCTGTTGCACCGTGAAACAATCAAACCCGCAAAGTTTATGTTTCGGTCGCTTTTGACGACCAGGCTAAAACTGTATTGGATGGTTTGTCTTGGAGACTATATTCTGCCATGTCTCGCGGACCGGCCGGAGCCGCCGCAGGGTCGTGGAAATTATTACTATTTGACGGTTAGGTCATTAAATGACCCTAACTAAAAAACACAGAACCCCTTGAAAACCGTGGCGCGTGGCGCCCTGCCCAAAAAGGGCGCCAAAATGGCGCCAGCAGGTTTTCAAGGCGAGCTAGTGTAGTGTAAATGGAAAAATAAAATAAAAATTAACACTAAGTCACGTGTCACAGTAGAAGGTACACCGAATATTTATACCGAAATGAAATATTTATTTTCAGTGCCCCATTTTCACCGTTGTCCAGCTTTACAGAAGACCACGGAATTTAAGATCCCACACCTAGTCCTAGTGATGTAAAAATGCGATGGTGCATGGGACTAACGCCAAAGCAAAAGTCCCCCCCTTGAATAGTTCCCCCCTCAAAAAAGTCTGACGAAATAATAATCCCCCAGGGGGATTATTCAAGCAAATACGGTAATTTTGCAGCCCAAAAATGCAAAATTTATGAAAAATGGTCGGCCCAGTTGACATCTGGATGTCAACTGGTCCAACAGAGTTTTTCATAAATTTTTAGTTTATGGGCTGCGAAACTATTCAAAAGCACATGACAATATAAAATATCTTAGACTTTGCCGCATGTTCATTTGAAAATTGTTCTGCGACCTAAATTGAACTAAAATCGAGTTCACACGAATACAGTTGACTGTCGATAGGACCGTCACTCAAATGTTGAACGAAGTAGCTAAACATTTATTTTAATTAAGAATTATTTCAAAATTTATTTTGTGCAGTATAGTACAGCCGATCGTTAGAGCAATTTATATGGATCACTCCATGTGTCATCATGGAATCAGATATAAATGCACATAAGGATCTGCTGCACTCAACTGCTGCACACAATGTGTGTTAGGTACGACACATGCTGGATGTCAACCGTTTCAGTGTCAACTCGATTTTAGTTCAAGTTAGGTCGCAGGACAATTTTTTAATTTATGGGCTGCAAAATTATTTTCAAAAGCTCATGACAATATAAAATATCTTAGACTTTGCCGCATGTTCACTTGAAAATCGTCCTGCAACCTAAATTGAACTAAAATAGAGTTGACACCGAAACAGTTGACTGTCAACTCGATTTTATTTCAATTTAGGTCGCAGGTTCACTATTTCATATGTCAATATATAAAAATTTTCTGGCCTTGCATGCATGATTCTGATTTTTTGTAAAATTTTTGTAAAATGTGTCATTTTATTTTATTAATGACATTTGTGAATAAAATAAAATAAAACAAAATGAAACAAGAATAAAATAAAAATAAAATAAAATTTTTATACAATATACAATTTTACTAAAATGAATTTTTATACAACCAACCCTGGTACTGCAGAACACACGTGAAAACAATGTCGGTGTCACCTTAGAACAGTGTACATACCATCTACATACTAATATATAGTCTACAGAACCTTATAAATGGCGGTTTTTGTTGCATTCTTCAACGTCTGCGTACGTTTCAGACGACAATTTCGTACTTGGTTTTCAAAAAAAATTCTTGTGAAATAATAACCCCCCCCCCTCGAAACACCCCCCTCGTTTAACCCCCCCCTCGAATATAATGCCTATAAATATAATGCCGTCAGTGTCAAAGTCAGTGACAACGCGACCTTTTTTAAAGTTTCATATCTCACCAAAAGGTACTTTATTTTAGGGGGGGGTATTTCGAGGGGGGGGTTATTTCATATGTATTTTCATATATGTATGTTATTTCCGAAATGAAATATTTATTTTCAGCGACCAGGGCACTATTTCATATGTCAATATTATGATCCATGACCAAAAAAATAATCCCTAATCCCTGTTGCACCGTGAAACAATCAAACCCGCAAAGTTTATGTTTCGGTCGCTTTTGACGACCAGGCTAAACTGTATTGAAGACTATGTTCTGCCATGTCTCGCGGACCGGCCGGAGCCGCCGCAGGGTCGTGGAAATTATTACTTTTTGACGGTTAGGTCATTAAATGACCCTAACTAAAAAACACAGAACCCCTTGAAAACCGTGGCGCGTGGCGCCCTGCCCAAAAAGGGCGCCAAGGCGCCAGCAGGTTTTCAAGGCGAGTGTAGTGTAAATGGAACCTAAATTGAACTAAAATCGAGTTCACACGAATACAGTTGACTGTCGATAGGACCGTCACTCAAATGTTGAACGAAGTAGCTAAACATTTATTTTAATTAAGAATTATTTCAAAATTTATTTTGTGCAGTATAGTACAGCCGATCGTTAGAGCAATTTATATGGATCACTCCATGTGTCATCATGGAATCAGATATAAATGCACATAAGGATCTGCTGCACTCAACTCTGCACACAATGTGTGTTAGGTACGACACATGCTGGATGTCAACCGTTTCAGTGTCAACTCGATTTTAGTTCAAGTTAGGTCGCAGGACAATTTTTTAATTTATGGGCTGCAAAATTATTTTCAAAAGCTCATGACAATATAAAATATCTTAGACTTTGCCGCATGTTCACTTGAAAATCGTCCTGCAACCTAAATTGAACTAAAATAGAGTTGACACCGAAACAGTTGACTGTCAACTCGATTTTATTTCAATTTAGGTCGCAGGTTCACTATTTCATATGTCAATATTATGATCCATGACAAAAAAATAATCCCTAATCCCTGTTGCACCGTGAAACAATCAAACCCGCAAAGTTTATGTTTCAGTCGCTTTTGACAACAAGGCTAAAACTGTATTGGATGTTCGTGCTCGTCCAGGATGTAATTTATGCCTCCCAGCGGACCGGCCGGAGCCGCCGCAGGGAAGTTATTACTATTTGACGGTTAGGGTCATTAAATGACCCTAACTAAAAAACACAGAACCCCTTGAAAACCGTGGCGCGTGGCGCCCTGCCCAAAAAGGGCGCCAAGGCGCCAGCAGGTTTTCAAGGCGAGTGTAGTGTAAATGGAAAAATATAATAAAAATTAACACTAAGTCACTTGTCACAGTAGAAGGTACACCGAATATTTATACCGAAATATTTATTTTCAGCGACCAGGGCACTATTTCATATGTTGATGTAAAGTGTCAATTGTCATGCAAAGTGTCAAATGACAAGTAAAGTGTCAAATGTACCATATTACCTCGAATTATCCCCCTTGAATTAACCCCCCTCAAATTACCCCCCTCAAAATGGGCTGGGGAAAAAATATAAAAAACCTCGAATAAACCCCCCTCGAATTAACCCCCCCTCACATTTTGAATTCTCACTCTGAAACAATCACCCCGGGGCTATTTCGAGGAAATACTGTAGTATGCTACAAAATTTGAAAAGGTTAATTTTTGATTAATTTTGATCACAATCTATTAGATCTATTTCTTACGTTTCAGCATGAGGCATCCAGTCAATAAGAGAATTCAGGCGAAACTTCTGGATGCAGTAGAAAAACATTCAGGGTGGACGGTTAAGAAAAAGAAGACAGAAGGTGAAGTTGACGATAAAAAAACGATCTACCAAAATGAAATTCTGGGTGAGTTTCCTTTTAAAAGTGTACCTAGGTAGGTATTTCATGTACCTATAAAAAAAGTACAAAAATGTTGTGTCGCCTGGCGGGGATTTGAACCCGGGACCCTCACTTTTTGTGTGAATGCTCTAACCGACTGAGCTATTGGGAGGGTCCCTAACTTTGCTGTATATACTGGCACATAGTGTAATAGGAATTAGGTAAATACTTTGCTGGTAAGGTAATGATTTTCACTAACAGCAGTGTAAATACATACCGTATTTCCTCGAAATACCCCCCCTCAAAATACCCCCCCCTCGAAATACCCCCCCTCAAAATGGACACTATGAACTTATAAACCCCCCCCTCGAAATACCCCCCCCAAAATTAGTGTATAGAGAACGTAAATGACAAAGGCTGCGGTTTGTCATCCCGGCAATGGAAAACACACGTTAAAACGATGACTCTGTTATGTGAGAACAGTGTTTGTACGTCTACACAATTATAAATGTCTTTAGAGTCTTATAAATGGCGATTTTTGTGGCCTTTTTCGACGTCTGCGTACGTTTCAGACGACATTTTAGTACTGGGATTTCAAAAAATTTCTGGCGAAATAATAAACCCCCCCTCGAAATACCCCCCCCTCGTTTAACCCCCCCTCAAAATTCTCACTCTGAAACAATAAACCCCCCGGGGGTATTTCGAGGAAATACGGTAGGTATTTATGTACTTTTTGTCGGTAGGGTGATTTTCACATCCTTTGCTATATAGTATTTGATTGAATTACTACAATATAATATCAAATACTACATTTTGGACACATACATGTATAAACATGCTGTAATGCTTAATTAACAAATGTAAATTAACAAAATTGCAGACAAAATTCGGCAGTTGCATAACAATGCCAAGAGACTCGTACAGCAGGATGAAAATGAAGAGATTAAAAGGATGAGGAAAGCGCAGGAGAAGAGGCACTCTCGCCGTCGCGCGGTAAATTTATCAATCATACCGTATTTTTACTCGAATAGGTAATTCTGACAGAGTTTTGATGAAATAATAATTCCCCCACTTGAATAATTCCCCCTTTGAATAGTTCCCCCCTCAAAAATGTCTGACGAAATGGAAATTGAGGCTTTATTTTTTCTTTTTTTTCTTGGCAAAATAAACGTCATAATAAACCATTTATCACACAGAAAACACATAAAAGACTGAATGCATTTCAGTATATGCTTGTGAAGAAGGATATTGATGACAACCCATTCAAATCAGTCATGGAAGAAACAAAGGAATTGCTGAGACACACTGAGCTGTGCAGCAGTGAGGAAGAAGTTGAAGAGACACATGTGAGTATTTTGAGTATATAAACTGCAGGTTACGCTGCGTGTGTGCAGCGAATTTAAGTGTGCAGTTTTCACGCCAGGGCGGGGGTGTAATTCAAGAATATTTGTGGTGTATAAAAACAGTTTTCACGTGGGGGGGTTGTAATTCAAGAAGATGTTCATGTGGGGGGGTGTAATTCAAGAAGATTTGGGGGGTTTAAAATCAGTTTTCACACTGGGGGGGGGGTGTAATTCAAGAATATTTGGGCGGTTTATAAACAGTTTTCATGGGGGGTGTAATTCAAGAAGATTTGGGGTATTTTGAGTATTTGATGTGAGTAATTTTGAGACGCGCTTATACACATTTTCATGCTTTGCATCTGTTTGTTTATCCGTCCGTAGTGCATGCATGATGAAATTTTTTTCATTTCAGGAACTCCCCGATGGGAGGGAACGCAAATACACTGTTTGCAACGTTCACCACATCCCCCAATTGAACGACCTGGCAATGAAAGCAAAGAATATTCTGGATGATTATTATTTAGAGTTAGATAGATTTCTGTCTTACATATTGTTCTTTTTTTTGCATCCAGGATTTTTGAGTGGGGGGGGGCTGCTTGTTTATGGAGGCCGGCGAGGGGGGGGGCTACATATAGTGGCGGAATGGCACCATATAGCGCTGGCGCATTTGTAGGCGCCACGCCATGGCGCCATTGGCGTTGGCGCCAGCGCCATACGCTGTATATGTATATGTAAATATAGGTACATACAAAACAGCAAAAAGCACAACATTGAGTGTGTATTTATAGCGATTTGCGACCACATGGAGCAAATCTGATGATAATTACCTTCTCTGGTGAAGAATGCACGCTCGCGCGCAAAATTTGTCACGCTGACCTTGAAAAAGTCGCATTTTCCGGTCACTTTCTGGGCTCGCCCCGGGCAGGGGGGGGGCTGCAGCCCCCCCTGCCCCCCCTGGATACGGCCCTGATATAACACAATATTTCCTCAAATAAGACCACATGTATCTGATGTAGGACGCAAGGAAAAAAGTTGGACAATAAAATCATCAGAAGAGATAAAGATGTTGTCACCAGCAGAAAAATTGATGTTGCCAGCATTCCGGCATATTATCGCTCAAAGTCAAAGTCAGTTTCGCTCATAAATACCGTATTTGCTTGAATAGTTCCCCCTTGAATAATCCCCCTGTAAGACGATGAGTGAGGAAATAATAATTTCCCCCCTCGAATAATCCCCCCTTACAGATATTTCATCAAGTAATTGTGCCAAACTTTAACAAAAATGGCATGTTTTTGTGTTAAAAATGCACATTTTGTGAAATGATTTGACAGAAATGCTCAAACATTTTGACAAAAGAATAATTCCCCCTTGAATAGTTCCCCCCTCAAAAAAGTCTGGCAAAATAATAATCCCCCAGGGGGATTATTCAAGCAAAACAGTAAATTATTTTCACAATAAACATATGTCATAATCATATCGAGCTGCTCCCAGGCGCAGAAGGCTAACTGTTGTAGTCGGTGGTGACGACGATCAGCAACAGGCATCATGGTCAGTGTGACTAAAAGTATTTTAACATATCATTAAAATAAATCTGTCAAAACTAACAATTTACTGACCATATGCAGCAGTGGCTGGCAGCAGCAATGCGGACAAAGCGGCGCGGCTGGCGCCGGCGGGCAGAGCGGCGGCGCGGCTGGCGCCGGCGGGCAGAGCGGCGCGTCTGGCGCTGGTGGGCAGAGCGGCGCGGCTGGCGCCGGCGGGCAGAGCGGCGCGACGTCTGGCGCTGGTGGGCAGAGCGGCGCGGCTGGCGCCGGCGGGCAGAGCAGCGCGGCTGGCGCCGGCGGGCAGAGCAGCGCGGCTGGCAACGGTGGACAGAGCGGCGGCACGGCTGGCGCCAGCGGGCAGAGCGGCGCGGCTGGCGCCGGCGGGCAGAGCGGCGGTGCGGCTGGCGCCGGCGGGCAGAGTGGCGGTGTGGCTGGCGCCGGCGGGCAGAGCGGCGGTGCGGCTGGCGGCGCCGGCGGGCAGAGCAGCGCGGCTGGCGCCGGCGGGCAGAGCGGCGCGGCTGGCGCCGGCGGGCAGAGCAGCGCGGCTGGCAACGGTGGACAGAGCGGCGGCACGGCTGGCGCCAGCGGGCAGAGCGGCGCGGCTGGCGCCGGCGGGCAGAGCGGCGGTGCGGCTGGCGCCGGCGGGCAGAGTGGCGGTGCGGCTGGCGCCGGCGGGCAGAGCGGCGGTGCGGCTGGCGGTGCCGGCGGGCAGAGTGGCGGTGGGCAGAGTGGTGCGGCTGGCACCGGCAGGCAGAGTGGCGGCGGGCAGAGTGGTGCGGCTGGCGCCGGCGGGCAGAGCACTGCTGTAATTCCTGGAGGATATGAAAGGTGAATATACCGTATTTGCTTGAATAATCCCCCTGGGGGATTATTATTTCGTCAGACATTTTTGAGGGGGGAACTATTCAAGGGGGGAATTATTCAAGGGGGGGGGAATTATTAATTCGTCAAAATTTTCAAGCATGTTTCCATCAACTCATTTCCTCTGAAACATGCCTTATAAACGCAATAACGTGCCATTTTTGTTAAAATTAGGTAGAACAAATTAATCAAATCTTTAAAGGGGGGGATTATTCGAGGGGGGGAATTATTCAAGGGGGGAATTATTATTTCGTCAAAATTTTCAAGCATGTTTCCATCAACTCATTTCCTGAAACATGCCTTATAAACACAATAACGTGCCATTTTTGTTAAAATTAGGTAGAACAAATTAATCAAATCTTTAAAGGGGGGGATTATTCGAGGGGGGAATTATTAGTTCTTCACTCGTGTTACAGGGGGTATTATTCGAGGGGGGGAATTATTCAAGGGGGGGGGTACTATTCATGTATAGCAAATACGGTATGCACTGTTTTTGTATTTAAAAAATGAAAGAATACGGTAATTTTTATGCTCTTTTTGCTGTTTTGTTCGGTTGAATGTAAACTCCATATGTATAGCACCCCGCATTGACCTAACACCCGGGTGTTATACAAGTTTTAAAAAGTTCGCTGAAAATTGCTCCGATTTTGTATAACCCCCGGGTGTTATAAACGGAGAAATACGGTATATCTATATAATTTTATGCAGAAGTCTGTACAGCAGCGATGATGATGATGACCGGCGACAATTATGTAGACAGATGTTGATGGTGGCGGGCACAGCGGCTGGCGCAGGCGGGCAGAGCGGCATGGCTGGCACCGGCGGACAGAGCGGCGGCGCGGCTGCCGCTGGTGGACAGAGCGGCGGCGTGGCTGGCGCTGGTGGACAGAGCGGCGGTGCGGCTGGCGCCGGCGGGCAGAGCAGCGGGGCTGGCATTGATGACCTACCGCTGGCTGCAGCATGCCGAGCACAAGCTGTCAAAGCTGCATCATTGCCTAAGTCTGCCAGCACTACAGTGGGATCCGCTGTTGAAGCTGCATCATTGCCTAAGGTACAGGCTGCCAGCACTACAGTGGGATCCGCTGTCGAGGCTGAAATAGCGTTAAGGTGAGTCGAGAGCATTATTTCAAACAGCAAGTGAACTGATTTGACAGAAAGGAGCTTGAACATTTTGACGAAAGAATAATTCCCCCCTTGAATAGTTCCCCCCTCAAAAAAGTCTGGCAAAATAATAATAAATTCAAAGATCAAATATGTAGCCCCCTATATTAATAATAGTGTTCTGTGCAGTGACCGGCGAGCCAAGCGCAAACAGCAAGCGGTTGCTGATGACATGGCTGCTGGCACAAGCGGCAGTGGTCCACCAGAGATGTTCCGAATTGAATCAAGTAATTTTTTCCATTATTATCACCCCCCTCGAATAACTCCCCCCTTTGGATGAAAACAATAAAAAAAAATACATTAAAAATGTTTTTCATGTTAATTTTTCCATTTCTAGCAAAATTTTGTTACTTTTCGTTCCGTTCAAATTTTGCTTTCCGTTTTCTGTATGTGTTATATATGCAGTGTACCAGACCACTGGGACGTACAAGAAAACGCAGCTTTTTTTGTCATTTACACTCAATTAATATCGCAGGTTCGACTGTGTTTCGATCTGCCAAGGAATTCGGCTCAGCAACAAAAGATCACAAAAAGCAACACCTGCAGCGATTGGAGACACAGGCACTGGAGACACAGGCACTGGAGACACAGGCACTGGTGACACAGGCACTACATCAGGCGGAGACGTCAGATGATGACGACAACAATGAAGAGGAGGCACTGCCGCAACAGAAAAAAACAACCAAACGACGCCGCCGCAGGAAGAAGCAGCCTAAGTGGTGAAACATGTTGGTGATGATGTACATTTTCAGTGGCATAACCAGGATTTTTGAGCGGGGTGGACGGATTGTATTACGAGCCCGGCAGCTGGGGGGGGGGGTGGGGTGCGGCACCCCCCCCCTAAAATTTGGCCCCTCTCGGAATGGAGGTATGGCGCTGGCGCCATTCGTAGGCGCCGCGCCCCGCATGGCGTGATTGGCGTTGGCGTTGAAATTGGATTTACCGTATTTGCTTGA
This sequence comes from Sphaerolaimus hirsutus, assembly GCA_964036195.1. Taxonomy (NCBI): domain Eukaryota; kingdom Metazoa; phylum Nematoda; class Chromadorea; order Monhysterida; family Sphaerolaimidae; genus Sphaerolaimus; species Sphaerolaimus hirsutus. The sequence continues at coordinate 63,333 of CAXIWS010000574.1, read as the reverse complement.
ATAATTCCCCCCCTTGAGTAATTCCCCCCTCGAATAATCCCCCCTGTAAGATGAGTGAGGAAAACATAATTCCCCCCCTCGAATACTCCCCCCCTCAAAGCATACGATCAACATTTTATGTCTAATTTGTACAAGAATAGCATGTTATTGTGTAAACAAAGCATGTTTTGTCGAATGAGTTGATGGAAACATGCTTGAGAATTCTGACGAAATAATAATTCCTCCCCTTGAATAATTCCCCCCCTTGAATAATCCCCCCCTTGAATAAGTTATTTGGACATTGAGCTAGTAAATTCCCATCAATTTTGTCGAAAAGCAAAACCCGCAATTTTCATGTTATAGGCTAGAATAGACTAGGTGGAATTACGTTGTACATTGTCCTTCACAGTTCTTGCCTTGAGTCCTGTGTATATCATCCTAATATATTTGACAGCCAAAATTTTAGTTAAATTTTTGGTCGCATAACGATTTCAAGTCCACATGTGGCATCCTTTTCAACATTGCCACATATGCACTTGAGAATAAATCCTGCTACCTAAATTCAGCTAAAATGAGTTTGACTCCAAAACCAGTAGTTGACATTATTCCATAGCATTTCTAGCGTGTAGTGTGGAGCACATTAGTTGTAATTTTTAATTATTCTATAAAAATCCTCTAACTTTGATAAGCCAATTTTATATATGAAGGGTGTGCTTCTAAAAGTACCGATCTACAAAAAATCGATTTTGAGATAATCGCGATTGAAAGTTTGAAGCATGCAATACCCATACATGGGTATTGGGTATGGGAATTTTGGGTAAGGGTATTTCGGCCATACTGTTGGGTATCCACATGCATGGGTATAATCATTGATTATACACATAACACTAGCTATATAAAATTTAGGGAATTGTATTTTTGTAGTACAGTACATTTTAAAGGAACAAATTGGTAATAGCGTGTAGATCGGTATTTTTAAAAGCACAAAATCAGAAAGCTGTAGATCGGTACTTTTACCCATAATAAAAAAGCACAAAATGAGTTTTTGCGCAAGCGGACGCCGATCTGACATCGGTACTTTTAGAAGCACAATAAATAATGTGCAGATCGGTACATTTCAAAGAACAATTTTGAAAAAAGTGTGTAGATCGGTACTTTTAAAGACACAAAAGCTGAAAAAGCTTGTAGATCGGTACTTTTAAAATTTCAAAAACTGTAATTTGCGATTTTTTTGCTTTTTTCGACCCCCCATATCTCAAAATTGAATTTCGCACCCCCCACATATTATATATATTTTTGAAGCGCATTTTTATGGGGACCCCAAAAATGGTCCTAACTCAAATTTGAAAAATTTGTAGATCGGTACTTTTAGAAGCACACCCTTCATATGCACATCATGAAGTTTGGGGGGTGGGCCCAGACCCTATCACTCTCCCTGTGGACAAAAGTACATACACAGCCTTTGGGGTATAGTGGACAAAAGTACATACTGCCCTTTGGTATATAGTGAAACAACCTACAAGTTTATTAACAAATCGCTATAGAAAAGTGCCATTCTCAGCAACTTTTCTGTCTAATCGCCGCCCCGCCCCCCAGCCCCCTGGCTACGCCACTGACATAGTATTGTGACATTTTGTGAATTGCAGTTGAAATAAAACATTCATTCACCGTCATTTATTAACTATATACATATATCAATTTGCGGCGTATTTTATCATACAAAATAAAACATAAATATATAAAAAAACAACTAAATAAATAACTACCTATAAATAAACAACTAATTAAATAACTAAGGTACTTCAACACACATTCACATACAATTTAGCCACTGTAAACTAGCGTGTGCATGCGCATTAGACATACCGTATTTCCTCGAAATACCCCCCGGGGGGTGATTGTTTCATAGTGGTTCCGAGAGGGGGGGGGGTATTTCGAGGGGGGGTTATTATTTCACAAGAAAATTTTTGAAATCCAAGTACGAAATTGTCATCTGAAACGTACGCAGACGTCGAAAAATGCAACAAAAACTGCTATTTATAAGGTTCTGTCGACTAATATTAGTACGTAGATGGTATAAACACTGTTCTAACGTGATTCCGACATTGTTTTAACGTGTGTTCTGCACTACGCAGAACATAAACTGCCGTATTTGTCATGTACGTTCTCTTTACACTCAATTTGGGGGGGGGGTATTTCGAGGGGTGGGGGTGATTGTTTCATAGTGGTCTCGAGAGGGGGGGGTCAAACGAGGGGGGGTATTTCGAGGAAATATGGTAAACACCTAAGGTACCTACTTCAACACACTTCACATAAGTACACACATTTTGTCGTCACTCATCATGAAAGGGAATGCCGCCATGCGCGCGCAATGTAGCAGATGCTGCATGTTTCTGCTCCATTTTCAAAATTTAGATCAATAATCAAATTTGTCAAAGTCTATAATACATGCATATATACATGTGTATTCATAAAAAACCTATAAAAATTATTTTTATGTATATATTAGACAAAAACACCGGCTGGATCTGATGTCATAACTTGATTTTTTTTCACATCGAAGTAATCACATTGACCGTAACCGTGAAACACTTGAACCCGCAATTTATATGTTTCAATTGCCCAACTGTAATACCATGAGATAGCAGCGATTGCGGCACACAATTTGGCGCCCACCAAATTGTTACCAAAATATGCCGTTGCCAATTCGCAAGAGCTGCCTGCAGGCCTTGATTGCAGGCAGCTCTTCCGACGCAACGCTGGCTGTTTGAGTCGCTCCAGGCGGGGAGGGACGGTAATCAATCTATTTGGAGGGACTTTTTTGATAAACATTGAAACCTATATATTGCGGGTTCGCTGGTTCCACTCCCCCGCCTTGCATTAGACAACAAAGCGGGTATAAAATATCCCATGTTTACCATATCCCACTATTATAAGCGTGTTCATCATCTACATTTTCGAGTATGATTCCCCCCACCCCCTTATCATAGTGTCCGGGGCACTATACATTGTAAAAATGCTTTGTGCATGAATCGTCACTGCCTGAATTGTCAGTTCCGGAATCGTCACTGTCTATATATGCACATGGACTAAGTGGGCAATATCTGAATAGTCAAAAGTCGTCACTCATCATGAAAGGGAATGCCGCCATGCGCGCGCAATGTAGCAGATGCTGCATGTTTCTGCTGCATTTTCAAAATTTAGATCAATATTCAAATTTGTCAAAGTCTATAATACATGCATATATACATGTGTATTCATAAAAAAATCTATAAAAATTATTTTTATGTATATATTAGACAAAAATCAGATGTTGTTTACACAAAAATGAGATGTTGTTTACACAAAAAAAATGATCAAATTTTATATTACACACATTATTCAGTAACACCGGCTGGATCTGACGTCATAATTTGATTTTTTTCACATCGAAGTAATCACATTTTTATAATACCGATGAGTACCGATGAGTCCCGAAGAGTCCCGAGGAGTTTTTGGGGGCTACCGATGAGTCCCTATGAGTACCGATGAGTTCCGAGGAGTTTTTTTTTATTAGTGTTTTTGACCAAAAACGCATCGCGTTCGATATGCATAAAAATAATTTGCTGTGTTTGGGGGGGGGGTCTTTGGGGGTAGTAGCCAAAAATTTTGCCTCGGGATAGATAGATAGCTGAGCGGCCTCGGGGATAGATAGATAGCTGGCGGATTTCGGGGGGGCAGCCCCCCCCCCCCCAGCCCCCCCCCCTAGGAGACCCCTGGCTCCAGCGCCATGACTCCACCATGTTACCACAGGGTCCAAATTTTGGTGGGCGCGTCAGCGTTCTCCAGGCCTCGTATACAACCGGGCCGCTCAAAAATCCCGGGAACGTCCATGCATATTTTACCAACAAAGCAAAACGACCACAAAACCTGGCGCACCTGAGCGAGCACAGTGCAAGAAGCGTCGCCGGCGCCCGCGGCCGCCGCCCGTCTGCACAGCACCATGAGAATGAACTTGGCGAACACGGTGGCCACCATAAGCGAGATGGCCACCGGAGACACGTCCAGCTCGATCCCGCCAGATATTATGGCTTCTGTTGATTGCACGATCACCTGTGGGGGTTGTGTTTATGCTTCCGTGCAAATATAAATGATAAAAAGCACAGGCATTGCCACTATCCGGCATTAAGTTTGTAAAGTTACGATACCTTACCTCTAAATGTATTACTGTATTTCATCGAAAACGCCCCCTTGAATTAACCCCCCCCCCCCCGTCGAAAAACCCCGAGATTTGAGCGAGCTGAAGGAAAAATACGCCCTCGAAATACGCCCAGATCTCAGAGCGAGCTGGAGGAAAAATATCCCCTCGAAATAATACACAGACTTGTTTGTGTAACGATCTAACATCTATTTTTGACGTCTTGGGTATGTAAATACCTATTTTTTACTACGATCCTCCATGGAAATTTCTGGCGAAATAATACCCCTCTCGAAATTTGCACTCTAAAAAACGGTAACTTGTAAAGCATTCAAAGGAAGATTAAAATAACATCAAATTGGAATACCAACTACGAAAAATGAAAATAAACATCCCGTGATAAAACCATAGTTATATGAAAAGAGCTCAGCAAGCAACCAGCAAAAACGGTTACCCATTCCAGTTTCCACCAACAAAGAAAAGACCTGTCTGCCACGGCAGCTGGTCACTGACCGGTGCAAACCTGAATGCTGGCGACGGCCATCACCACGGAAATGACCACCAAAGCCAGCGGCTCCAATCTGGTCCTGCCGCGCGGGTACTCGTAGGGGTCCCTGGTCCAGGGGGCAGTCCCAGACCCTGTAAAATGCCCTGTAAAATGTCAAATGTCATGCAGAGTGTGAAAAGTCATGGAAAAAACCCTGCAAAATGGCAACCGAGTTGCCATTTCGCAGGGCATTTTCCATGACTTTTGACCACTTTGCATGACATTTGACAATTTACAGGGCATTTTACAGGGTCTGGGACTGGCACCTGATCGCGCGCTCCGTGTACCAAATCACCCCGCCGCTGGTGAGATCGACGACCGAATCGACTAGACTGCTGATGATCGAATAGCTGCCCGAGATTAATGTGGCCACCGTTTTGGCGGACAACAGGAGCACGTTGATGCCAAAGCTGAGCTGGGCCATCAGTTTGGCTCGGCGTTTAGCCGACACATTTCTGAGTGGCCAGAGGGATGTTTATTGCGCGGCAGAAAATTGGGTGATAAGTGAAAAATAGGTGATAAGATTTTCAGTATTTATATTTTGGGGGTCAGGACCTAGAAATAATTTAATACTGGAATAGTGTATAGGAGAATATTCTGGAAGGAGGGACAGATATGAATGTATTGGACGGGTGTTTAGCTATTGGCCCTATTGGGTAATTTGATAATGCACTAAATAAAAGTCATACAGATCTAATGAGATAATTGCTCTCGGAATCTTACACAAACGAGACATTTACATCATTAAAAAAAACAATAACAAACTTCTTCTCAAACGCGTCGCTGTCTTCAATAGCAGTGCGCAGGGCGCTTTCCACCAGGGCGTCGCCTTCCCGCCCATCTGCAACTGCCGTGTCAACGGCGGTGGGCTTTTCGTCCTGCTCGCCGGTGCCGGTCGCGGTGGACGGCTTGGCGGCGACGCTCGGCTCGCTGCCGTCCGCAGTGTGGGCGGAGTCGGTGGTGGGTCGTTGGTTGCGCAACACAGCGGCCGAATGCACCCGGCGGTGTTCGTACGCCAGGGGGCAGTCCCAGACCCTGTAAAATTCCCTTTTAAAATGTCAAATGTCATGCAAACTGTCAAAAGTCATGGAAAATGCCCTGCAAAATGGCAACCGAGTTGCCATTTTGCAGGGCATTTACCATGACTTTTGACACAATGCATGACATTTGACATTTAACAGGGCATTTTACAGGGTCAGGGACTGGCACCAGAACGGTCTTCTGGTCCTCCTCGTAGTTTTTCTGCATCTCTTCCTGCTTTTTGTAGTATTTTTTGACACGTCTGCGCGTGAACCATCGTGTTATTACGAGAGAAATAAACATTAAATTATGTAAATATTTAAACACCAAAAACAAACAAATAGAAGATAGGCATTCTGAGCAAAGACGGCCGCCTATTTATGTATGTTTATGGAGCAGGGTCATTTGTGAATTTGGCTCCTCCGAGGGTTTATATAGATACTAAATCGGTGCGGTTGGATAGAATTTTCTTTGGGGGGGGGGGGGTTAACGGGGGTTCAATATACCGTATTTCCTCGAAATACCCCCCCCTCGAAATACCCCCCCCCCAAATTGAGTGTAAAGAGAACGTACATGACAAATACAGCAGTTTGTGTTCTACGTAGTGCAGAACACACGTTAAAACAATGTCGGAATCACGTTAGAACAGTGTACATACCATCTACATACTAATATTAGTCTACAGAACCTTATAAATGGCGGTTTTTGTTGCATTTTTCGACGTCTGCGTATGTTTCAGACGACAATTTCGTACTTGGTTTTCAAAATTTTTCTTGTGAAACAATAACCCCCCCCCTCGAAATACCCCCCCCCTCGTTTAACCCCCCCCCCTCTCGGGACCACTATGAAACAATCACCCCCCGGGGGGTATTTCGAGGAAATACGGTATAGGCTTTTTCAAGGAGTAGAAGAAAAAAATCAATCGCTAAAAATAAGTGCAAAATAACTAAAAATAGGTATATACGCACATATAGTTATAGTCAATAACAGTTAAATAAAGGCAATAATTCACATTAACGATATCGATTTTGAAGTTAAAAAATCACGATAGTGATTTTGAAGGTGAAAAACTAGAGTAGATAGAAAGCTCGTCGATGTTGCGGGAGGGGGGGGGGGGGGTTCAAGGGACTTTAGCCAAAAATTTGCCTAGAAATAATAGATAGATAGCTGAGCGGCCCGGAGGTTGGACAGATAGCTGGAGCGTTTGGGGGGTAACCCCCCCCCCAACCACCGTATACTGAACCCCTGTTTGGGAGTATGAAGACCACTACAAATATAGTCACGCGGTACCCAGTACCATACTTAAGTATACTTAATAACAACGTAACAATAGACATTGTGACCACACAGTCATGTAAACACCTTCCCGGACAAGTTTACCACCCATTTTTTTATTTCACGTCAGATGCAATATCTATAGCTATGGGAGTGGTATAAAGCTATATAAAGCTATATTTGGTGGGTATATAGTCCCAACACTCCGCTACTCCGTATTAATGGGGGGAGGTGCGGCGACTCACTATAGGGTGGGTCGCCCTATATGCAAACATTTTTTGTGGCCCTTTCGGTGTCCCAAACAAGTTCACCAAGCACTTGATTGGCTACACTACGAGTGCCATATCTCCAGCTGTGTGGGCGATAAAAAGCTGAAATTTGGGGGATGTCTTGGAAACAAACCCCTCTTACAATACACCAGTGGGTGGCCGCTGACGACCTACTACAGCATGGGTCGCCGCATATAAAGTTGTTCATTTTTGTAAAACAACCCAAGTCTCCCAAACAAGTTTGCCACCCATATGCATTATAACAAAATGTTGTGAGAACGTACCTGATATAAAATTGAATAAAATTTGAACCCTCGTTCTGCTCATTAAATTTTTTCAGTAGGGCACCCACCCCGTCCCATAAACAGAAGAAGAAAATTTCACTTTAAACCAATTTTTTGTTTCACACTTAAAAAGTTGGTTTACAAAGTTAACTAGGGGAGGCTTTAAGGTTCAAAGTTATGTAAACAACATAACCTCAAAAATGCCTGCATAAGGAAATTTATTTGGGGTGAATGAAAAAGTGGAAATTTTGTCAAATATTGTTCCTGTTATGATGTCATTATGACATCATAATTTACACCCCAAATAAATTTCATTATGGAGGCATTTGAGGTCATGTTGTTTACGTAACTTTGAACCTTGGACCTTCCCTAGTGAACCTTGTAAACCAACTTAAGTGTGAAACAAAAAATTGGTTTAAAGTGAAATTTTTGGTCTGCTGTTTATGTGATGGGGTGGGTGCCCTACCGAAAAATTCTTAATGGACAGCACTAGGGTTCAAATCTGACTCAATTTTATATCAGGTATGTTCTCACAACATTTTTTATAATGCAGTTCGGTGGCAAACTTGTTTGGGACACTTGGGTTGTTTAAAAAAAATGAACAACTGTACATGCAGCAACGCATACTATAGTGGGTCGCTGGCAGGCGGCCCTGCTGGTGTATTGTAAGGGGGGTTGTTAGCAAGACATCTGCCAAATTACAGCATTATACCAGCCTCACAGCTAGAGATACGACCCTGGAAGTGTAGCTAATCAAGTGGGTGGTGAACTTGTTTGGGACATCAAAAAAGCCAAAAAAAATTGTTGCGTATAGGGCAACCCACTCTGCAGTGAGTCGCTCCACCTCCCCCATTGAAACATAGTATGGGGGTGTTACAACTTTATATATTCGAAGTTTCAGCTTTATTACACCCCATTCGACAGAGATATTACATCCGAAGTGAAATAAAAAATTGGGTGGTGAACTTGTCCGGGAAGGTGTTTATTATAAATATATACAGAAAGTACATTTAGCCCACATTTTCCATGAACATATTTCTCCAATCAAAGGTTATATTTAGAACCTCGAAGTTCTGTTCTCATTCCATAGAAATAACTGCGCAAACCAACCATGCAAACAACTTAAAAACCGTGTATCTCAGCCATTCCTCAGCCTATGTTCGCTAATGATCACCAACGATCAGAATAATTTTGAAAAATAATTTTGCCAGTCAGGCCTTATTTTTGATTAGATTACCGTATATACTCGAATAATCCCCCCGGGAAATTCTTTTTTCGTCAAAATTTTTTGAGGGGGAACTATTCGACGGGGGGAATTATTCAATGGGCGAATTATTATTCCGTCAAAATTTTTAAGCATGTTCCTATGAACTGATTTCTACTAAATGACATGTAATTTTTGTTCAAATTGGATGCAAAAACTTTTTCATATGCCTAAATGGGCGAATTATTCGAGTAGGGGAATTATTTCTTCCTGACCCGTCAAAGAGGGGGAATTATTCAAGGGGGAATTGTTCAAGGCGGGGGAATTATTCGAGAATATACGGTTTCTATAGAATCAAAAAAATGAAAACTATTGTCTGAAATTGTCACAACACTTATAGATATAGATAATATTATTTGCATAATTAAATATCCAGGTCATTTAGATAATTTTAAGGGCGAATAACCACTGGGCAACTGTGCTTAGTGGGCAACTGCATGTGCGCGGTGGGCTGAAAACACCCCTGGACAATAGCGGAACAAGTGCATGCAGAGCTACAGGGCTATTTCCAAGTCAGCGCTGTTGGCACAGCAAGAACATGCAATTCTTGCAATCAAAATTGAAAATTATTGATAAAATGTTATTCATACACCAAATATAACCAAATTAATTGCTTTTAAACTTGCAAATTACTGACTTTATTCAAGCTTTTCCAAAATTCTACAGCCATTACTTTACCACAGCACAGCATAAGTGTGGATTGCAATCAATTTATATGGTTTTTTATTCACCTACTATGGGGACTACATGCCATCCCAGGTATAACTAAATGTGTGCGGAGTCTACATGTGTGGCGGGTTTACATGCATAGAGGCACATGGTCGTGTTTGATGCCCACAGCTGCTGTGGCAATTTTAAGTGTTAATTGGCAAAAAAACCGACTGAACAATGGGTGAGATATAGAGTTATGAAGTTGCACGAATGGCTGTTTATGTGACTATTTGTATGGAATGATGACGGAACTATGAAATGCTATTCTTGATTGAATGAAAATACATAAAAAAATTTTTATATCAAATGAATAATATTATTTATCTAGAGTACGAAATACGAAATAGGGTACATTATCAAAAATCAACGTTAATGCAAACAAAAGGACCACCAACAAACACGCTATCAAACCAACACCAACCCACAAAACCTCACACCTTTGCTTTGGCAAGACGCCAGGACTGAGCCTGCCCAGCACATCCTCAGCGGACGATTTCAAGTCCTCCGCGAAAGCGGGCACCGTGGACGCGTGGCTGGGCACCCGGGGCTCGTGGCCAATGTCGTTCTCGGACACGGTGCGCACCCGGCCGCCGCCGGCCTGGTGCAGCACTGCGGCTCCTGAAACGGTGTTCATGTGTTTTGTTGTTGTTGTTTTTCTCTAGCTGTATTTGCGAGAGGATAGGGGTGGCTTTTTCCGGGAGTTTATCCAAGGAATGGTCGGGTTTTTTTCAACGGTTTTTTAGGTATTTTAAGGAATTTTTTCTTCACAGGTCGCGATTGCTTCAAGCTGGGTGAAAATGCACTCAATTGTGTCCATGTCGCTGTATATTTATGTAAAATACATACGTTTACAGCGACCTGTGGCACCAATGGCGCCATGGCGTGGCGCCTACGAATGGCGCCAACACCATGGCGTGGCGCCTACGAATGGCGCCAGCGGCATGGCGCAAGTTCCCTACTACAGGGGTCAAATTTTAGGCGCCCCGTTCGCCGGGCTCCGTAAACAATCCGCCCCCCCCCCCCGCTCAAAAATCCTGGCTACGCCACTGGTTAGTGAAGTACCGTATTTCCTTGAAATACCCCCCTCAAAATGGCCACTATGATCTTATTAGCCCCCCCTCGAATACCCCCTCCCAATTGAGTGTTAAGAGAACGTTAATGACAAAACCTGTGGTTTGTGGTTCGGGCAATGCAAAACACGCGTTAAAAACAATGAAATGTTACGTGAGAACAGTGTTTATGCCATCTACATACGTATATAAGTCCATAGACTCTTATAATAACATCACAAACTACTGCCATTTGTCTAATATACCTGTACATGTAGACTCATAAACATATTCGGAGCCTTTGAAAAAAACGGCGTTGTTTAGTTTGATCCAGGAAAACGTGGTCGTTGAAAATACATCGATACAAATACATCTGCTGGCATGTATAATATCATACCTACCTTTCAATCTTTCAATGAAGGTGAGAAACGAAGGCTGATATGTGCAGCGTCTATAATCAGCATAAATATTTTGCATATTGAGTGGTGGAATTCGTGATATTATGACAACAAATTCTAGAATAAATGACAATACTTCTGAAGATTTTTAAAGCGTTTGATTGAAAACAGGAAAGCGTGCCATCCCACGCACAGTGTTTGTTTGCCAGCACTGGTTTTATTTTGTAAAAAAAGGTTTTATTTGTGGCTTGATAAAGGTTTCCAAGGTATATAAACCTATTTCATTGCTTATCAGTCCACGAAAATGTGATAAATAATAAATAATGCATACAGGAAAGGTCGGACAAAACACATTTCTCTCGTCTCCGTAACATTCTAAGGTTGCAACTAGGGATGGCCGATGTTTTTTTTAACCGTCCTTTAAAAAAAAACGTTTGTTAAAAAAACAGAGGAATCGAAACCGTTTTTTCAAATCAGCAAAAAAAATTTGTACTATGCACTAGGTATTTTGCTTTTTTTTGCGCGCAAACGCGCAATTTCACGTACACATTGCCATTGGTGGTTGTTTTCATTGGTTTTAGGGCATTTTTAGAGTGAAAGCTTCCATTTGTTCATATTGTGTAATAATAAGCCGTGATATGTTTTTGTAGTATATGTGCCAATGTGTGACATACTTCTACAGTGTGAAACATCACTGTCAATGTATTAGCCTTCTCTTATAACCTTATTCAAGCACTATTCCATGCAAAACTTGACTTGAAGTCAGGAACATTTGACAAAAGGCGATATACATAACAAAACAGTCGACAAAACAGAATATTTTTCACAGAAATAACCATTTATAATGCTATCCCATGGCTCCACAGCCATTCTTTGGCTATATATCATCACAAGTACTGCCACTTGTAAGATATACCTGTATATGTTGACCCATAACATATTTGGGAGCTTTAAAAAACGTTTTATTTAAAAAACATGTTTTTTACATAAAAAATGTTGTTTGTTTAAAAAAACAATATCGTTAAAAAACAACATTTTTGGCCATCCCTAGTTGCAACAGCACATTTACAAATATTCATATCAAATAAACCTAGAAAAAGCAGCCGCTAAAACCTCCCGCAAAAAAGCACAATACAAATGGCTGCATCGCAACCTAAAAACCCGGTCACTCAACCTCCCTAAACCCTACCCAGAACAAACCAGGCGCCGACACCAATCTCCTGATAACCCTATTGGGCGCGGCCCTGAGAAAAGCGGGCAAGTCGACCACATCCTCGTTGGCCTCGCTGTCATCGCCCTCCTTGTCGTACAGGTGGAACGAGATGCGTCTGCCAAGTGAAAGTTGAGGGTTGGTTTGGTTACGGTAGTTTTCTTTTGTGGATTAAATAAAAGGTGAACTGAACCGCGGCCCACATGCTAGTTGACACGTGTGCCAACTGGTCTGTGTCAACCCAGATTTTGGCTTCACGTGTGGCCGCAGAGCCCTCTTCCAATGCACTTGCCATAATATTTATTTTTCAATATTGCCGTATATGCATTTGGAGATCGTTCTGCGACACGTGAAGCCAAAATCTGATTTGACACAGATCAGTTGACACACATGTGTCAACTAGCATGTGGACCGCCAATATGGACAAAAGTAAGAGGGAATATGGTAAGATGCGGTGAGGGGATATTTTTCATGGTAGATTCTGGGGGGGGGAATTCTGCACCCATTAAAATTGAGACACCTCTTGGATACCATTTAAATAGCTGCGGTTTTTTATGTCCATCTAGATATGTAGCATATTATTCAGTAACATCACTCACAATTTCACCACCATCCAATCAAGGAAACCACGTAGGCGCGATTCTCAAGGTTCTATAGGTTTCAAACGGGACAGACTTTTCGGGATCAGGGATTGAGAAAATTGGGAATGGGATTTGAAAAACTTTTGGAATCAGGATTGGAATTTCGAGGTTGGGTTTCGGTATACAGATGGCAAAAAATAATAAAAATTCGGGATGGTTACCCCTTTAACTCCTACCCCACTTAGGGTTGGCTGATGTAATTTTTCAAACGTTTTTTATTAAAAAACATTTATTAAGTGTATTAAAAAAACGTTTTTTATTTAAAAAACACGATGTCCGAAATGTTTTTTTAAAATTAAAAAACAGGCCAAAGTTTTTAGTACTAAGCACTAGGTATTTTGCAATTTTTTTGCGCACAAGCACGCAATTTAACCCACAAATTGACATTGGTGGTTGTTTTCATTGGTTTTGTGGCATTTTTAGTATCAAAGCATCCATTTCTATGTGCTACCATGGGTTAATAAGCCGTCATATGTTGCTGTAGTATATAATATTCAGGTAATGTGCTTCCATGTACCTCCAGTGTGTAAAATCACTCCTAAAGCAACAACCTCCTTTTATAACCTTGTTTGATCACTTTTCCGTGCCAAACTTCACTTGAAGTCAAGAACATTCGACTTTAAAGCGATATATGAACATGTCGACAAAAAATAGACATTTTTGACACAAATCACCACTTATAATGCTATCCCATGGGTCCACAGCCATTATATGGTCATATACACTAGCAGCCAGAATAGTTGAGACTCTCCACCATCGTCTCATAAGGGAAATTTGTTCAGGTGAGGTTCAACTCTGTTTGCATGCATGTCACTCCTCAACCGCTGAGCAAAAATAGTTGATATTTAAAAATAATGTAATTTTATGTCGGGGCTAACATGAAAATCGATGGCATCGTTCTATGCCTTCCCTGACCCAAGATATGGTGGGTCTGAAAACAAGTAAATTTTTCTAAAAAAATTTGGGTGTCGCCCAGAAATAACAAAATTTGCATGTCAATAACTTGTTCATTTGTCAACCAATTTTTGTCAATCGACTTTTAAAATGATCACAAATGATTGGAGAGTTCATTTTTGTGGTCAAATTGGTGATGTAGAATTGTGCATATATCGATTTGGGCCTGCAGTTATTGATATGGATAAGTTTGAAGTGAACTTTTGATTGGTAAGATATATCGATTTGATTTTTGCGGCATTGTGTTTATCTCAATCAAGAGTATACGATAGCATGTTCAGAAAGAATTATTTTTGTTGTGTTAAAAAATGGGTCAAATCGGCATAAGAGATTTATACATCACTAATCTGACGTCAAAAATGGAATCTTTAGGTTGTCCCGATCATTGTAATGTTGAATGATCCAAATCGGCTCAGAAATGGCCAAGTTATTAAGCTTCAAAGTCAATCACCCAGATTGGCCAGATTTTTTAAATTTTATTGACCACTTTTTTCTAGACCCCCCTTATCTAGTCAGTGGGGGATTATTCAAGCAAACAATTTTTTTAAGTCATATTCTGGCCGCTAGTGTATAACATCACAGAGTGTCGCCACTTGTCTGATATCGGGTGGGCGCGCCAGCGCCATCCCTCGCTGCCGAGGGAGGGCGCAAGCGACCCACCCATAATATGGTCGGACACACCAAAATGCGGAAATCGCAAATTTAAAATCGCAATAACTTCGGAACGCAATGCGCTAGTGCAGAACCGACTGCACCATTAAAAAGCCCGTGTCGAAAAGTACCACCATGCAAATTTTCAGATCCAACGGTTGAGTTCGACAGAAGTTATTACGGATTTTCTTTTTCAAGTAGTGTTGTTGTCGTTGTTCTTGTTCTTGTTCTTGTTCTTCTTGTTCTCCCGACAATCTTCAAACTGCAATAACTTCTTTGAAACACGACCGATTTTCATGGTTGATGGCTCATATGAAAGAGCATATGATGCCATTTCTTATTTTCGGGAATTTTTTTCACAGGCTCCGCCCACTTCGGGACGGTATCTGTTTGAAATTTTCAAACCTCAATAAATTTAAAATTTGAATACAAATGCAGCAATAAAAAAAATTTGTTGATGTGCGCCATGACTAGAGCTTTCAAATGAGCCAATTTTTGGCGATTTTGGTTGAGATTTACAAAAGTTATTCAAGTTTGCTTGTTTTGTGTAAAATGCGCAAACATGCCTGAACTACTGCTTGATGTGATACTGAGCATGTGACCTTGCATGGTGATTACTATCAGGTCATAAATTTCTAGTGGTTAATGTCAAGTCAAATGTCAAGTTATAAATGTCAAGTCAATTGTCAAGTGATAATGTCAAGCAATAAATGTCAGGCCAAATGTCAAGTGATAAAATATTAAGTGATAAAATATCAAGTCAAATATCAAGTGATAAATGTCAAGTGGTAGATTTCGAGTGAAATTTCAAGTGAAAAATGTCAAGTGATAGATGTCAAGTGATAAATGTCAAGTGATAAATTTCACGTTAAATGTCAAGTGATGAATGTCAAGACAAATGTCAATTGATAAATGTCAATTTATAAATGTCAAGTTTTAAATATCAAGTGATAAATGTCAAGTGATAGATGTCAAGTTATAAAATATCAAGTGATAAAATATCAAGTCAAATATCAAGTGATAACTTTCAAGTCAAATGTCAACTGATAAATTTCAACTGAAATGTCAAGTTAAATGTCATGTCAAATGTCAAGTTAAACATCAAGTGATAAATTTCAAGTGAACTGTCAAGTTTAATGTCAAGTGATAAATGTCATGTCAAATGTCAAGTCAAACGTCAAGTTGTAGATGTCAAGTCTAAAGTCAAGTCAAGTCAAATGTCGAGTTTTAGATGTCAAGTGATAAATGTCAAGTGATAAATTTCACATGAAATGTCAAGTTAAATGTCAAGTGATGAATGTCAAGACAAATGTCAATTGATAAATGTCAATTGATAAATGTAAAGTGATAAATATCAAGTGATGAATGTCAAGTGATGGATGTCAAGTTATAAAAAATCAAGTGATAAAATATCAAGTCAAATATCAAGTGATAACTTTCAAGTCAAATGTCAACTGATAAATTTCAACTGAAATGTCAAGTTTAATGCCAAGTGATAAATGTCATGTCAAATGTCAAGTCAAATGTCAAGTGATAAATTTCAAGTGAAATGTCAAGTTTAATGTCAAGTGATAAATGTCATGTCAAATGTCAAGTCAAATGTCAAGTTTAATGTCAACTGATAAATGTCATGTCAAGTGTAAAGTGACAAATTTCAAGTCAAGTCAAATAACAAGTCATATGTCAAGTCAAATTTCAAGTGGTAAATGTCAAGTCAAATTTCAAGTGGTAAATGTCAAGTCAAATGTCAAGTTAAATGTCAAGTGATCAAATATCAAGTCAAATGTCAAGTGATAAATGTCAAGTCAAATGTCAAGTTGTAAATGTCAAGTCTAAAGTCAAGTCAAGTCAAATGTCAAGTGATAAATTTCAAGGTGAATACAAAGTGATAACTTTCAATTGAAATGTCAAGTCAAATGCCAAATGATAAATTTCAAGTGAAATGTCAAGTAATAAATTTCAAGTGAAATGTCAAGTCAAATGTCAAGTTAAATGTCAAGCTTAATGTCAAGTGATAAATGTCATGTCAAATGTCAAGTTTTACATCAAGTGATAAATTTCAAGTGAAATGTCAAGTTTAATGTCAAGTGATAAATGTCATGTCAAATGCCAAGTCAAATGTCAAGTTTAATGTCAACTGATCAATGTCATGTCAAATGTCAAGTGACAAATTTCATGTCAAGTCAAATAACAAGTCATATGTCAAGTCAAATTTCAAGTGGTAAATGTCAAGTCAAATGTAAAGTTAAATGTCAAGTGATCAAAAAATCAACAAAAGTCAAATGAGAAGTGAAATGGCAAGTAAAAAATTAAATTGAAAAACTTTGATAAATGGATACTGAACTGTGATCCATATTTCTAGTTAATTTTTTTGTGAACAATCACATAATGCTATTGTCACAAATATAGTTGTACATAGAATTATGATACACTCCTTAACTCTTGATGGCGGACCATATTGGTTTAAGAGACATTTCTCAATGAGTTTTGGATATGTCATTTAACACAACGCATATGCAAGATCATTGGCATGCGCTGGCACCATGCCAGCCGATATTTGTAGGATGAAATTCACCTGGTCACATATAAACTTGGCCCTCATCCAAGTTATGGGTTGCATATTTTTGATCAAAATATAGTGCTGTTTGATGTGATACTGCCACTATATGGGTCTTCAAGGGTTATGATTTCAAATTGTGCAATTTTATGGAGTGGTGCCATCTACTCCAAAATGGTGCCATTTTCATGAAGTGGCGCCAACTACTCCAAAATGGCATCATTTTCATGGAGTGGCGCCATCTACTCCAAAACGGCAGTGCCATCTACTCCAAAATGGCACCATTTTTGTGGAGTGGCACCATCTACTCGCCAGCATATATATATTGTTCAGCAAGACACCTACTGGGTGTCATTTGGGGAAGCCTGGGCCACTGGCCACACAAAAGAAGTATATCAGTAAAAAAATGGCTAAAGCCAAATAAAAAGTGGACGCTGCCTCCACAGCAAATAGACATGAAGTGTGTCTCTCAAATGGACATGAAGTGCATCCCTCAAATGGACATTAATATATATTGGATGCACAAAAGAAATGTATCATTGCTTAGAAAATGGCATACACTTCACTGATAACACACTTTACTGTGGTTACATATCCCACCTGAATAAAGAAACTATTTGTATTACATCACAAGAGTTACATGTATTGACTGTTAAATGCACAAAAGCAATATATCATTACATCTGCATTGTGAGAAATGTCTCACATGGAACCCAGACTTTTATTTATTCAATAGTTTTCAAGGCAGATTACAGTGTTAGACGTAC
>CAXIWS010000574.1:0-45380 GCA_964036195.1 Sphaerolaimus hirsutus | reverse complement strand
GTGAACATGCGGCAAAGTCTAAGATATTTTATATTGTCATGAGCTTTTGAAAATAATTTTGCAGCCCATAAATTAAAAAATTGTCCTGCGACCTAACTTGAACTAAAATCGAGTTGACACTGAAACGGTTGACATCCAGCATGTGTCGTACCTAACACACATTGTGTGCAGCAGTTGAGTGCAGCAGATCCTTATGTGCATTTATATCTGATTCCATGATGACACATGGAGTGATCCATATAAATTGCTCTAACGATCGGCTGTACTATACTGCACAAAATAAATTTTGAAATAATTCTTAATTAAAATAAATGTTTAGCTACTTCGTTCAACATTTGAGTGACGGTCCTATCGACAGTCAACTGTATTCGTGTGAACTCGATTTTAGTTCAATTTAGGTCGCAGAACAATTTTCAAATGAACATGCGGCAAAGTCTAAGATATTTTATATTGTCATGTGCTTTTGAATAGTTTCGCAGCCCATAAACTAAAAATTTATGAAAAACTGTTGGACCAGTTGACATCCAGATGTCAACTGGTGTGATGAAGCCACCGAAGCCAGCGTCTTCTACCACCGAATCCGGCTGCTTCAAGACCGTAGTGAGAAACGGCCTTTAGAGTGGTTGATTTCCCGTTGTTGCCGGTCGTCCACTTGTCGACAGCCAAGTTGAGTTTATTTCGTAGTTGCGTGTTGAAAAGGGGTTTCGAGATTGTTTCAGGTACCCTATTTTGATCAGATACAGCGTGTTACAAAAGCGCAAAGCCTAGCGAGCTTCCTAGTCGAAGTTTCTATCGCTAGCTTATTTTTGTTCACTTGGGGTAGGTCCGCAGACTGAAGTAAAAACTCTCAAAGTAGCTAAGACACGGAAATCACGTATAGAAAAACAGCCACAGTAATTTCCTAATACAAATGCACAAATAAACCACTAATATAGCAATAAGGCACATTTGACAGAAACAGTTGGCTTATTCTATGCGTGCATACATTCAAATACTTATGGTAAAGAAATACCAGGTACAAATTGGGTTAATAGAAAACTATTAATCTTGAGAGGCGCGAAGTCGGCAAACTCGGCCGATTTACTAATTTGGTTCAATTTGTCAGAAAACATTGACGCACATTGGAACTAATAATATAGGGTTTGAAACTGTAAATAGTAGTGTAAATGTTCCTAATGACATAAATAGAGCAGGGTATATTCGATATTATAATAATAATCACTTCCTGGAAATGTATATTTCATAATTGGCAAATTGGGACTTATTCGAGGTAAATGGGTATTGTAATTGAGCAGAGTTTATAATATATTCAATTGAGCAAGGTATCATAATTATTAAGTAATATAAATAGTTGTAAGCGAGGTTATGACAATTATACCTATGCGAAGGGTTTCGTAAAGTAAATGCTAGTTGCCCGCAGGGCACCATTTCTCTATTAAGACGCTGGCCTAGATAATTACGCAGCACGTAAATATTTACAAGATTTGACTTTTGTAAACTGCAAGTGAACTATGCAAATATATATATAATCATGATCAGAAAATTACGGCGAGTTGAATGAGCCTAATTTTATATTAATACACCTAATAATAACATGTTTGACCTTTTAACCTAAACATTCCACATAAACCTATCAATAACTTATAGAACACTTTCCTAATCGAATATTCTCCATGGATACGTAATAAGTATAGGAAATACAATTTGCGTGGTAAATAAATATAGTGCATGAAAGTAAAATAGTGCAAATAAGTAAATATGCAAATATGAGCCTAATTATCAATTCTCTGTATTTCTTTATCCATCCATTTTGCCACGGTCAGCACACTCCGGGCGGAAGAGTTGCTGCACCCCGTTGTTGCAGCAACGTCACATGCTGGTGGTGGTGGGCGCCAAAGTGATGAGTGGCGTTTCCACAGTCGCCTCGGTGGTGAACGTGGTCGTGCGCGAAGTCGTGGGCGTGCGTGAAGTTGCAGGTCCGGTTGTTGGTGATGCCAACGCTGACCTAGCCTGATGATGAAGCAGGTAGTTGCCCGTGTCGCTTCCTGCGCGTTCGCGTGAGGTGAATTTGCGGATATCGGGCATGTGAACACTGTCTCTGTTCCTGGCTCTGACTTGTCCTTCATCAGCTGAACTTTCATCTGGTTGAACGTATGCTGATAGTGACTTTGCCATTCTGTCCTCTGTTTCTGCTCTCTTGGCAAATCTGACGGACTGTGTTGAGTTGGATCTGGCTCTCCTCTTGATTGCTGGTCTCAACTCTGTCTTGCGCACTTTCCTTTGTGGATAATTGGTCTCTTTCTGAGTTGATTTCTTGATAGTGTATCTGATGGCTCTGAAGCATAGCCATATGCACTTGAATGGACACACTATGCATTTCCATATGCATGTGTATACGCATGGTGGAATCACTGGTTTCCCTGTGGCAATTCTCCAATTGTACCACAGGTATCCTGCAGCAACAATTCCAGTTACCAGGATTGTGATTCCCAGCAGCATTGCGATTGTGTTGATGATCACTTGAAAGGGTCCTTTCAGCATTCCTCCCATAAAGTTGGTGTATCCTTTTGATACTCCAGAAATATAGTGACCATATGCCTTGCCGATCCCTGCTGCCGTCTGTCCAATTCCAGCTCCAATGCCTTCTATTGAATTTCTGATCACTCTGGGATCCAATGACATATCTGCCGTGTAATCGATCAACTGGTTCTGCACATGCTCTAAGTTCTGTAGTCTCTGAATCTGGCCTCTGACATCCATGAAATTGGTCGCTCTGTTGACAATGTTGGTGAACAGGTGAGGCGCATCAAACGTGAAGGCCTGCCACTGTCCTTTCCATGTCATTTCAATTGGCGTCTCTGTGACATGCACCATTCCATGTGCGGACTTCCACTGTCCATGCTCATTTCTGTACAGGTGCGGTGTAGTGTGGCTGCAGTCCTCTTCTGGTGATTTCTCCACCAAGTCTCTGCTGCCTGGGCTCTTGAACCACAAGGGCCCGTCTTTGTCCAATCTCATTGGTGTGTACTTGTAACATGTCTCTCCCACTTTTCCTGTCTGATAAACTATGTATGGTTGCACTTCCTTGCATTCCCAAAACATAATTGCTTCTCCAGCCCATTCTGCATGAACATCCTGTCTTCCCAGCATGGCTCGAATCCCCAGTGTCGGATCGATGCGGAAAAGCTGAGTCAACATGTCCAGCTGGTTCTTGCGAAGTTGACATAGTTGATGCCATACAATCGCAAATTGGGCCTGAGTCATTTCTCTGACTACATGTTGCAGGAACTGAAACTTGGAGTTTCTGTCGTCCAATCTAGCATATAATGTTCCACTGATTGTCGACTCTCTTGCCTCCACTATCTTTCCTGGCATTGCCCATTCCACAGGCACATCTTCTCTTCTGTCAAACTGGATGAATACACCTCCTTGATCGGTGTAGTATGTGTCTCCTGGAACACATTCTGAGCCAATTGGCCTCTTTGTCTTGTTGCTGTGGGAGTATGCTGCTTGCAATTTTGACACAATAATTGTTTGGCCAGATATCTCTGATTTGAATCTGCCAATTCTCTCATATGCACATTGATGTTTGAAGTTCTCTGTATCCCACACTGTGATTCCATAATTGTGGTCTCTGCAATGTCCCATCATGGCTCTGCACTGGCTGAAATCTTGCAAGTCGCTGATTACAGTCTTTCCATCAAGTGAAGCCACGGTTCCTTCTTCCATGTAGAAGTTACTGACGACATTCTCTTTGTCATGGCAACACCATGAATATTCCACTTTCAAGGTTTGATTGGTTGTCCACACTCTGGGCTCCATTTCCACCAAAGGTGTTCCTCTGAACATCTTGTGAATTCTTGCGTAGTTACAGGCTACCACGCCAACTTGCTGGTATTTCTCAAAATTGCCTGTAATGCCTTTCGCTCCCCAGAAACTGGTGTGTGTGATGATTTCTTTGATTCTGATGTAGCATCTGTATGCTTTCTCTTTTTGTGGAATCTGTCTCTGTGCATAAAGTGTAACTTTCATTGCTTTGACAAAATTCCTTGGTGGAATATGGCACTGCACTTCTTCAGGAACTGTAAGCGCATGTCCATGCCTTCCACTGGTGCAAATCTGATACTTCTGGCTTTGTGAATTGATCACCTGTTCCACAGGATGATCCTTGATTGCATCTTTGAATCTCTCATAAGTCTGCATTTCTCTGACAGATTTTGGTGGCCATTCTGAAGGCAAAGGCGGCAATCCATGATGCGCTGCCAATGATGGTGGCCTTACTGTCGAGGTTTCTAGAACGTATGTTCTAGAAAATACTTCGCTGTAAGCCTTGCCGGCTTCTCTCAGCGTTGCTGACTCTGACATACCTGTCAGCATCAACACCATGTATAGCATTCC
Source organism: Sphaerolaimus hirsutus (assembly GCA_964036195.1). Lineage (NCBI taxonomy): Eukaryota > Metazoa > Nematoda > Chromadorea > Monhysterida > Sphaerolaimidae > Sphaerolaimus > Sphaerolaimus hirsutus. The sequence goes on along the minus strand of CAXIWS010000574.1, from coordinate 40,982 downwards.
AATCACCAGATTGCTGGTGATTGCTGTGGCCTTCCCTGTTGCACTCCTCAGGACTCTATCTGATGCTGAGTTCCTCTGAGCAGGGTTTGGTACAGAGTCTCTGTTCGAGCTCTGATTTCTGACATGTTTCTGGACAATTGCTGGGTCCAGTAAATCCACTTTGACTGTCACTGCTGTCTCTGGGATATCCATTGTCTTTGAATTGATTTCCAACGGATACAATTGATTGAGTGGTCTGCTGACCACATTTCTGTTGGCAGTTCTGACTTTTGCTGAGCGAATCTGTCCATCTTTGCTGGGCTCTAACTGCTCGATGCGACCCATCCTCCATGCACCTCTGGGCATGTTCTCTTCATAAATCAGCACAACTTCATTTACTTTGGGTTCTTGAGTTGCTGTCAATCTGCCATGTTTGTGCATCACCTGAGTTCTTTCCCTCAAGCTCGGAATGTACTCTTGATGCCACAAGTCCCAGAACTTATCCAAAGTTTGCTGGGTTGTCTCCCAATATTTCTGCAGTTTCGCTGCGTTATCCATTCTGGGTACAAATTCTCCATCTTTGTCTGCATCAAACTGTGGTGCTCCAATCTGACCTTCCCCTGTCAGGAAGTCTTTTGGCGTCAGCACTCTGAGGCTCTTTACATCACCATAGATGTAAGAGATTGGCCTGCTGTTGATCACTGCTTCGACTTCTGGCAGAAGTGTCAACAATTCTTGCAGAGTTAACATTCTGTGCCCCACAGCTGCCTTGAAATGTTTCTTGGTGATGCCCACCATTCTCTCATAGACTCCTCCCTGCCACGGTGCCATAGGAGTAGTCATGTTCCATTGGATTTGTTGCTGTGAGCAGTAAGTCTGTACTGCTCCACTTTTAACCATTTCTGACCATTCTTTTCCAGTATTAATGGCCTTGTCAGTGCTTGTGCTGAGCACTTTCTCTGTCAATTTGAATTGCGTCGCATTGTCTGAAATCACTGCCTCAGGCTTTCCACGCCTGGCGATGAATCTCCTGACTGCGTTCAGGAATTCCTGCGCTGTCATATCCAGCACACTTTCCAGGTGAACTGCACGTGTCACCATACATGTGAACAAACAGATCCACATTTTCCTGTGATCTTTGTCCACTTTGTACCAAACTGGTCCCAAATAATCCAGGCCCGTATACTGGAACGGTCTGGCTCTCTGAACTCTAGTTTCTGGTAAATCTGGCATTGGTGGAAGCTGGTACGGCTTCGCTCCCAATTTCTTACAGGTTGGGCAGGTTCTCGTCACATTGTAGATCACCCGTCTGCCCTGTGTAATCCAGTACTTTTGTCTGATCGCTGACAATGTGTGTTGCACTCCTGCGTGCATCAACTTCTCATGCTGGTCTCTGACGATCAGCTGAGTCACTGTAGCCGTTGCTGACAACAGTATGAGTGGCACTGTGACCTCCTGTGGGTCTGTATGCTCCATTCTGCCGTGGCACTTCAGGATTCCATCCTGATGCATTTGCACATTGAGCCATTTGATCAACTGCTGGTCTGCAGCTGTTTTCTTGCTATTCTGGCTGCCTCTGCTGTGGCCTGTTGCCAGAATCTCTGCCACTCCTTTGTAATGATTCTGTTGCGTCACTTTGATCCAGTATTTCAACGCAATCTCTTTCTCTTCAATACTGATAATTCCCTGTGGTTTTATTGTACCACAGATACTTTCCATGATTTCTGACAATCCCTTCTGACTGTCATTTCTGTTGCGCTTTTTGTGCATCTGTCGCACAAATCTCATCACGTATACTGTTGAATCCAGTAACTTTGTCAGTGACGAGAATCTCTGAATCTCAATTCCCAATGGGTTGCTTTGCTTGCTTTCATCAGCTTGCACACTGCTGGTATCTGGGTCACTGACCACTTGCTGTGTGGCGCCCAGGTAAATTGGACTGGCTTTTGGGGACTTGAGTTCTTCTTTCTTGATTTCTGCCATTACTTCTGGCGTGACTGGCTCCACTTTCGGCTCTGGCCACTCTCCAGTCATTAACCATTCTGGCCCCTTCCACCACAGGTTACTGCCTTCCAACTCTGACATATTCATGCCTCTTGTGGCCATGTCAGCTGGGTTCTCCAGTCCTGCGATGTGTCTGATGTGCATGTTCTCTGTCTCACTCTGAATTTTCCTGATTTCATCCAATCTGTTCTTGACAAAACATGCCAGTGGCTTCGCTGTTGTCAGCCACTTCAGACAACAGGTTGAATCTGACCATACAACTGTTTGACTGAATTTGACGTTCTTGAGCTCTTTGTGAATAAACTTTGACATTCTGCTGCCAATCAACATTGCTAACAATTCCAGCCGTGGAATTGTCACTTCTGGTTTCTTTGGAGCTAGTCTCAATCTGGAGTACAGCAGGCTTGACGTGCCGTTGTCATTCTCTGTTTTCTGGCATATGTATGCCGCTGCGCTGTATGCTATTGCTGAGGCATCGACGAAAATGTGCAGTTGTGCATCTGCACCACTCTGATAACTCAAATTTCTATTGAACTTGATCTGTCCAACTTTGAGCAATTCTGTCTCTAATTGCTGCCAAATTGCTGTCTGTTCCTCAGACAGGGGAGTATCCCACTCTTTGGCACTTGGTCCTGAATGCCATAACGTTTGCAAAAATCTCTTTGCTGGCAGTAGGACAGGACTGACGAGTCCCATTGGATCAAAACATCCCGCAGTCACCTTTGCAACTGTCCTTTTCGTGGGAAGTTTGATTTTCTGGTCAGTTTCTGATAATTGTGATTGCTGAACTGTCTTTGGCGTTTTCAGCCACATCTGGTCGCTCTCTGTGTCCCATTTCATTCCTAGGACTGTTGTGACAATTTCCTTGGCCACATCTGACTCTGCCAATTGCCAAGTAAAGCTCTTATTGTTGCTGTTCCATTCTCTCAGATTCATCTGTGCCTCTGTGAACAGCACTTTGGATTCCTGGTACAATTCGATTGCTTTCTGCTCTGTGTCCACACTGAGGATCAAATTATCCACATACAGATTTTCATCGATCAATTTTGCATTCTCTGTGCCAGCTTGATTTAGGTGGTATCTGACTGTCAGCGCCAGCAGCGCTGGGCTGCAGATTATACCAAATGGTACTCTGGCAAATCTGTAAATCTGAATGTTGTCCTCCATGGATGGTTTCGTGGGATCCTTGTACCACAGAAATCTTGTTAAATCTCTGTCACTATCCTGCAGACTAATCTGCAGAAACGCTTTCTCTATGTCTGCAACCAGGGCGATTCCATGCAACCGGAATCGCATCAGCATCCCTACCAGCTGTGGTAGTATCACTGGACCGCGGTACATGCACTCATTCAAGCTTGGCATGCCTGGCGGTTTCGCTGAGGCATCATATACCTCTCTGACCTTTGTGGTAGTTTTCTCTGGCGTTATCACTGGTTGATGAGGCAATATATGGAACTTCCTGCCATCCATAATATCCTCTTGAACTTTCTCAATCACTCCTTGTTCCTCTTGCGTTTCCATGATTGTCTGAATTTTCTCCAATAATTCTGGGTCTCTCTTGAGCCTGTTGGTGAGGTATCTGAACCTTTTGAACGCCATTGCTTTGTTATCTGGGAGTTCATGCAAATTTGGTTTGTACATGAACTTTACAGAGTACCGTCCATCTGGGTTTCTCTGTACACTCTCATTGAATTGCTTGATGGCCTCATCATCCTCGACGAGGTCTGGCTGGTCCATTATGCCAATGGTATCCAGTCTGTCCATATCTTTGACATTTGGTACAGGAGCAATTGACAACGGTGCTTCCTCGTACCACTTTTCTCTCTGAATTTGATGCACAATTGTGTTGACCACCACCGGATATGCGCCATCCGTGGTCCATTGATTTCTGTTGCTCGTCAGCTGCCCACCTCCCATCAGCAATCCCAATTCTGATGGAATGACATACAATCCTGACGGAAGTCTGGTGGTGCTGGTGTTTCTGGACATCAAGTCCCAGAAATAATTCAAGCCCACTATAATGTCTGGCTTGAACTTGCACTCTGTCCCTTTTTCTCTGGGAATTCTGTCTGCAAAATAACTCTCATCCGGGAAGTACTTTTGCAGGTACTTTTCATCCTGTTCTGACACAGGCACTTTGACTTGTTCTGTGGTCAACGTCGGGACCACATCAGCCACCATATCAACTTTCTGGCCATTTCTGAGCCGCATTCTGAATTCCACTTGCTGTACTACTTTATAGTGCGGCTTTTCATTTCCGAATGTGTACACCTGGATGTGGTGTTCACCTGTACTCTTCAAATTGAGTTTCTTGGCCACTTTCTCTGACATGTATGTTCCTTGGGATCCTGTGTCCAGGAACGCTTGAATCTGTAGTGGTGGCTGTTCAGGCTCCATCTCTGTATCAATTTCTGAAGCCTCAATCACGGTTCTGGCTGTCATCAACATTGACATGTTCCTGTTTACTGACAGGTTCACTGACGTATTTTGTTGCTTTGTATTTGGTTCTGTAACCACTGTGCTGGATATGGTTTCTGTCTCTACCATTTCTGGTCCAGCTTCTTCCACAGTGACACAATTCACTGTGGCCTTTCTTTGTTGGCTCTGTACTGGTCGACCTGCCATCGACACAGACTTTCTGCCATTGTTTGCTGATTGCTGGCCACTCAGTTGACCATTTGCTTTGAATGCTGGAATTTGCCGTCCAGCGTTTCCATTACCATTGTCACCAAATTTCTCTGGGCACACCGCAGTGTGGTGCCTATTGGACTTGCAATAGAAGCAACTTCTCGTAAATTGACATTGATTCATGTAATGCCCTTTCTGCAGGCATCTCAGGCATCGCTCTGCCTTTGACAAAACCACTCTCCTTTCTCTGGCAGTTTTGAACTTTGGACACTTATCATTAAAGTGTAATTGCTGTGTGTCATTGCAGAACACACACGGCTTCCCAGGATTCATGAATCCAGCCTGTGGTGCACTCTGTCCATTCTGGATCACAGACATGCTCCCTGTGCTGGTCCTAGGATTCTCTGGCCCTCTAAATCGATTTCCATTGCCTTGGAACCGATTATTGAATTGCTGTGCGCGGGGATTATTCCCGAATCCCTGGCGCGATTGCTGAACTGGTGCCTCAGTTTGCTGTGCATGCTGCACAGCCTCACTGAGCGCTAACTGCTTGCCAAACAGCTCTCTGAATTTTTCCACCGTCAAGGCTTCCTCAGTTCCCTGTTCCTTCTGGATTTCTCTGAGAACCTCGGGTGGCACTTTCTGTTGCAGCTGGCTCAACAGCATTGGATGTTCCACTGATTCGCCCAGTGACTCCAACTGCTGGAGCAGCCTTTCAATTGCATCAAACAAAATTCTCATATCCTGACAGGTATTCCTGGCCTGTCGCAACTTCATAATATTACTCATCAGCGTGTTTCTGACCACAACTGGCTGGTCATATCTCTTCTTGAGCATTGCAATTGCGGGTGCATAATTCTCTGCGGTCACACTCAATCCACTGATCATGCCAAATGCTGAGCCTTTCAGCAAGCTCCTCAAGTATGAAAACTTGGAAATGTCCTCCAAATCTGTCCGATTATGGATGTGGGATTCGAACATTTGCCACCATGATCGAAATTTGACAATTTCCCCAGTAAACTGTTCCACTTCCAGTTTCTGCAATTTGACGCTCTTTGCTGTGGTTGCATTGGTTGAGCTGGCCCCCGGAGCAGCTCCCTGAGCTGTCAGAGCCATCTGGGCAGCCATCTGCTGTATGAATGCTGTATTGACTTCATACATGGTATTTCCGCTCTGTTGCTGGATCATGTCTTGCAACTCTTCGATGTACACATTCATGGCTACCACTTTCTGTGTCACCAAGTCTGACATATTTGCATATTCCTCATATGAGTCTTGGTATATCTTCTGTTCTTGTTCCATCTGGTCGGGTTCGTCAATGTCTTTGACGATATCCCTCCATGCGTCAAATTGAGTTTTCACTGCATTCATTGCACTTTCCAATTTTGCACCCTCCTGTTTGACAGATGCAATCACTCTTCTCATTTCTGTTCTCTTTTCTTCCTTTGTTGCTCCCGCAAATAACTCTGGGTCATATTTGGCAAATTCTCTTGCCAATCTGCTCTCCACCCTGTGCTTTGCTGGCCCCAGGGTCTTTCTGATGTGACCCGTTGGTGAAACCATTTTTGCTGATGAATTTTCCTTCACTGTTTCTCTTTATAGTGCGTCGCCTGTGACGCTTGTGACGCTTCTCTGCGTCTTTCTGTGCAGTGCTCTGTGCACCACGGATTTGTTGTGCCACGCACAATACCAATGCAGTCCTACAGGCCCCTGACGTGTTCTCACGCGTTGACCTTTACTGCACTGGCACCAGGTGTGTTCCTAAAGCCCCTGACGTGATTGTTTACACGCGTTGACTTCAACACACCGGTCAAATCCACCTGGACAATAAACAATTTATTTGCCCAGCAGTGTGCGCCCAAAGAGGGTCCGTACACACTCTTTCTGAGCGCTCTGGCGCTCTTTCTGGCACGCCTGTGTGCCTTGTGACCACGCCGGCCACTTGCTTCCTGAGCGGCTCCTGTGCCGCTGTGCGCAGTGCTGCGCTTGCCGTGTCGCCTGTGACACGTTTCTGTGCACTCTGGTGCACTTTCTGATACTAGGCAGTGTTTCTGTACACTGCTCTGCAATTGCGCCTGTGCAATGCAGTATTCTGGCACTTTTGTGCTGTCTGATCTGATGGTACCGAGCAGGCACAGCGTGTATATTTGATGGGAGCTCCGCAAAGCTCCTACACGCTACCAAGTATCCTAATACTTGGTTTTCAAATCCACTCTCTGTCAGCTACAGCCCTCTGTCGGCTACAGCCCTTTGTACACTGATACCCCTACTTTTGCACTTCCGAGGTATTACGAGGTATGAGTCCACTCTTACCCAGTGGAGCGAGGGACCTCCGCGAATGCCCAAAAAACAGCCCTTTGACTAGCGTGGCTTTGTGGCGATCCTGTCTCCGTCAGGTCACCCTCCCTTGGCATAGGAAGGACGTGCGAGCAGTCACTGGCGTCCGGATGACCAGGAGCGTCCAGCGAAAGTTTGACCACCGTCCGACAATGACTCCTTGTCAAATGCCGGTGCCGCCTAGCGTCTAGCACCTTGCCAGAGCACTGGTGAAAGCTGCCTGAAATCCTGACAGGCTTGTCAGAACTCCAGTGTCCTCCTCGCGTGAGCGTAGAACCGCTCCCAGGATGTAGACAGGAGTGCCGTGACTTTGGCACAATGCTGTCTGCAAATCAACAGCCAACGCTCAGCCAAGGCCAATTGATGTTCAGCAGGACTTTTGAAGTTCTGCCAACTGCCGCACAATGTCCGTTCCGGCTTGGTGATAGCACAATGTCATGCAATCATCCTGCCCGCTGCGCCATGTGATGAAGCCACCGAAGCCAGCGTCTTCTACCACCGAATCCGGCTGCTTCAAGACCGTAGTGAGAAACGGCCTTTAGAGTGGTTGATTTCCCGTTGTTGCCGGTCGTCCACTTGTCGACAGCCAAGTTGAGTTTATTTCGTAGTTGCGTGTTGAAAAGGGGTTTCGAGATTGTTTCAGGTACCCTATTTTGATCAGATACAGCGTGTTACAAAAGCGCAAAGCCTAGCGAGCTTCCTAGTCGAAGTTTCTATCGCTAGCTTATTTTTGTTCACTTGGGGTAGGTCCGCAGACTGAAGTAAAAACTCTCAAAGTAGCTAAGACACGGAAATCACGTATAGAAAAACAGCCACAGTAATTTCCTAATACAAATGCACAAATAAACCACTAATATAGCAATAAGGCACATTTGACAGAAACAGTTGGCTTATTCTATGCGTGCATACATTCAAATACTTATGGTAAAGAAATACCAGGTACAAATTGGGTTAATAGAAAACTATTAATCTTGAGAGGCGCGAAGTCGGCAAACTCGGCCGATTTACTAATTTGGTTCAATTTGTCAGAAAACATTGACGCACATTGGAACTAATAATATAGGGTTTGAAACTGTAAATAGTAGTGTAAATGTTCCTAATGACATAAATAGAGCAGGGTATATTCGATATTATAATAATAATCACTTCCTGGAAATGTATATTTCATAATTGGCAAATTGGGACTTATTCGAGGTAAATGGGTATTGTAATTGAGCAGAGTTTATAATATATTCAATTGAGCAAGGTATCATAATTATTAAGTAATATAAATAGTTGTAAGCGAGGTTATGACAATTATACCTATGCGAAGGGTTTCGTAAAGTAAATGCTAGTTGCCCGCAGGGCACCATTTCTCTATTAAGACGCTGGCCTAGATAATTACGCAGCACGTAAATATTTACAAGATTTGACTTTTGTAAACTGCAAGTGAACTATGCAAATATATATATAATCATGATCAGAAAATTACGGCGAGTTGAATGAGCCTAATTTTATATTAATACACCTAATAATAACATGTTTGACCTTTTAACCTAAACATTCCACATAAACCTATCAATAACTTATAGAACACTTTCCTAATCGAATATTCTCCATGGATACGTAATAAGTATAGGAAATACAATTTGCGTGGTAAATAAATATAGTGCATGAAAGTAAAATAGTGCAAATAAGTAAATATGCAAATATGAGCCTAATTATCAATTCTCTGTATTTCTTTATCCATCCATTTTGCCACGGTCAGCACAACTGGGCCGACCATTTTTCATAAATTTTGCATTTTTGGGCTGCAAAATTACCGTATTTGCTTGAATAATCCCCCTGGGGGATTATTATTTCGTCAGACTTTTTTGAGGGGGGAACTATTCAAGGGGGGGAATTATTCGAGGGGGGGACTTTTGCTTTGGCGTTAGTCCCATGCACCATCGCATTTTTACATCACTAGGACTAGGTGTGGGATCTTAAATTCCGTGGTCTTCTGTAAAGCTGGACAACGGTGAAAATGGGGCACTGAAAATAAATATTTCATTTCGGTATAAATATTCGGTGTACCTTCTACTGTGACAAGTGACTTAGTGTTAATTTTTATTTTATTTTTCCATTTACACTACACTAGCTCGCCTTGAAAACCTGCTGGCGCCATTTTGGCGCCCTTTTTGGGCAGGGCGCCACGCGCCACGGTTTTCAAGGGGTTCTGTGTTTTTTAGTTAGGGTCATTTAATGACCTAACCGTCAAATAGTAATAATTTCCACGACCCTGCGGCGGCTCCGGCCGGTCCGCGAGACATGGCAGAATATAGTCTCCAAGACAACCATCCAATACAGTTTTAGCCTGGTCGTCAAAAGCGACCGAAACATAAACTTTGCGGGTTTGATTGTTTCACGGTGCAACAGGGATTAGGGATTATTTTTTTGGTCATGGATCATAATATTGACATATGAAATAGTGCCCTGGTCGCTGAAAATAAATATCACATAAAAATAAAATTCACAAATGTCATTAATAAAATAAAATGACACATTTTACAAAAATTTTACAAAAATTTTACAAAAAATCAGAATCATGCATGCAAGGCCAGAAAATTTTTATATTTAGACCTATACATGAAAAACGTGTGACAAATTTTTCCCTTACTTTTCAAAAGTTGCATGCAGTATGTATTGTTAGCTAGATGCAAGTGTAAAGTTACAATTATTGATAAGTGTGCGGTTTGCATTTTCAGTACAAGGACTACTGCAGTGTGCTGGGCACATTTGTAAAATGTCATGCAAAGTGTCAATTGTCATGACAAATGTAAAGTAAAGTGTCAATTGTCATGCAAAATGTCAAATGTGATGTCAAATTTCAAGCAAAGTGGCAATTGTCATGACAAACGTCATGCAAAGTGTAAATTGTGTATCCAAACCTTGTGTTTTTGTATCCATAGTATGTTTTGTATCCAAATCTTATGTTTTTGTATCCAACTGTTCTTGTAAGATTTGGATTTAACAACAACATAATTTGGATACAAAACATAAGATTAAGAAATAAAACATAAGATTTGGACACAATTTGCTTGACAATTGATACTTTAATTTTTACATGTCATGAAAATTTACACTTTACTTTACATTTGTCATGACAATTGACACTTTGCATGACATTTTACATGACATTTGACACTTTACAATGCTTGGGACTGCCCCCAGATCCATGAATAAACAGGTAGAAACTAAAGCAATGAGATAAAATTTTACAAAAAATATATGAATTTTTATACAATTTTACAAAAATATGAATTTTTATACAATTTTACAAAATTTTTACAAAAATTCGAATTTTTATACAATTTTTATTTTTATTCTTAAATTTTCCATTTTATTTTATTTTATTCTTGAATATTCCATTTTATTTTTATTTTATTTTTATTTTTTTTCTGAGATTTTGCCAACCCTGTGCAGTACACAGAACACAAAGTACAGTTATTGTCATGTACGTTCCCTTTACACTCAATTTGGGGGGGGGGTATTTCGAGGGGCTGGGGAAATAATAAAAAAACCTCTTGAATAATAATAATAATTAATTAATAAATAAACACACTAATAATAATAAATATTTGTGTACTCACGTATGCCTCCTGTCAAATCTATCATATTTATCCTCGTTTCCATATTCCCGGATCAAAAATCTGTTCATAAAGTTCACTACCTCTTTCCTGTCGTATTTTCCTCTCCGTTTTTTCACTAGCTCCAATCTATCCACAGACTTTTTCGCGGCGGTCTCCCTGAAAAAGTACGTATAGGTCATCAGTTGATTAATTATTAGCTACTTAACAGCTAAAATCGCTTTATTCAATATTTCCCCAAAAAATTCAAAAATAACCCTAAAAATTCGAAAACTGCCTAAAAATTAAAATACTTTTTTCGGAGGGTTTGCCATCGTTAATAATGAAGCGTTCACCTCGTTTGAATTTTTGAATGCTGTTGCTTGTGGCATGCATTGTTATTCAGTGGTATGCACGTTTTTTTCCATTGAATTTTAGCTGCGCGCGGGAACCAAAAAAATACGTATGGACGTTTGTATTTAGAAAATGAAAAAACACGGAATTTCTATGCAATTTTTTTGCTGTTTTTTTTGCTGTTTGAAATTTGTTCATGTATAGTACCCCCATTGACCTACACCTGGGTGTTATACAAGTTTTAAAAAAGTTCGCTGAAAATTGCTCGATCTTGTATAACCCCCGGGTGTTATAAACGGAGAAATACGGTAGGTAAGTATCAAAAGTTCCCCTTTCAAATTTTTTTATGTGTTTTTAGAATAAATGCCTCATTAGGTAAGTATCGAAAATTCCCCTGTCAAATGTTTTTATGTGTTTTTAGAATAAATGCCTCATTAGGTAAGTAATTTTTTTAAACATGATTTTATGTGTTTTAAAATGTCCTTTCTTATGTGATACTGTCAAAATACCTTTCAAATTGTTATAGGTAGTGATGGAGCGTACTGATGGAAAAAGCGCCAGAACTTTGGCGCCAAGCACCAAAAGCGCCATGACGCTTTTCAGAACTCCAGCGCCAAGGCCAATGGTGCTAGAGCAAAATTGTGTCAAGTGCCAAAAGCATCATGGCGCTTTTCATGGGTGTGGCGCCAAGCGCCAATGGCTGGCGGTTTTCCATCATAGTAGTTATCGAGTTGTTAACACTGGTGTTTTTGGGAAACGTAAACGTACCTAAACGTAAATACCTTTTTCAAATCAAAGGTATAAATACTAAAACGTAAGGTATTTTTAAAATACTGGGGTAAATGTAAAATAAAACATAAACGTAAAAATTATATTACCGTAAATCCTCGATTAAGTCCCCGGGGGAGTTATTTTTTCCTCAGAATTTTTTGAGGGGGACTTATTCGAGGGGGGGGAGTTATTTTTTTGTTGGAATTTTGAGTAAAAAGCATGATCAATATATCATCTGAATGGGGTTAAGTTTACCTAGTTGCATAAAGGTCTAAGCCAGTATAGAAATCCCATTATTCATGGAATGAAATCAATGTTAGTGTGCATCAAATGCAAAATAATGCATACTTTTAATGAACGTATACATAAATACGTTTTTTATACGTGGACTCCTGTCCCACCCATAAAATAGGGGGAAAATAGTTTTTCGAGGGGGGGACTTATTCGAGGATTTACGGTAAGTGCTTCCGCTATCAGAGAATACAAAAAAAACACAATGTTTTTTTTACAACGTTATGGATGTTGTATGGATTACTCAACATTAGAATATGTTGAACTAATCCTGATACACTAAATTTGTCAAACTTTTACGTTTACATTTTATTTTACGTTTTCCCAGGTATTTAAAAAATACCTTACGTTTTAGTATTTATACTTTCAATTTGGAAAAGGTATTTACGTTTACATTTACGTTTTCCAAAAATACCAGTATTTGAACAACTCTGCAATACAGTTCCATGTAGCATATTTTTACGTTTTCTTGTGTACCTGGGTAATTGTGACAGGAAAACGTAACAAAGCGTAACGGTATTTTTGGAAAGCGTAAACGTAAACATAAGTATAAATACCCGAATAACCGGGTATTTCAGGTAAACGTAAATACATTTTCGCAACTCTGGTGGTTATGGGTTTTTAGAATAAATGCCTCATTTAGCAATTTTAAGACAATGTTTTATGTGTTTTGAAATGTCCTTTCTATGTGATACTCTCAAACCAATTTTGTCAAATTGTATGATTTTATCATTTTATAAATTCCAAGTAACGATGATCGTGAGTAAAAATAAGTGAATCATTTATTTTTTCTAAATACCTGTGGCGCTGAATTGAGCTGATTGCGGAAGATAAAAGGTCACTCAAATATGCAAATTATTACATTTGCATCACGGCTTCCCACATAATGTGATGTGATGTTCTTTTTTTTGGTGGAGCAAACTCATACTCATAGGCGATGTGTTTTTTTACTGAGTCATCTATTCTCACGATGCTCTCGATGCGATTAGAAATGCGGAGCTATGCAATTTTTTCAAACAGTGTCTGCACTGATATCGCAAAATCAAATGCCAAACAAACGGAGTATCAAAAGCATTTTGTTCATAGTTGTGCTTATCCATCACATCAGTATGTTCAATTGCTATTTGATATTTGTTCAATAGATTCAGTAGATATTTTGCAAAGTGGTGAGGAGTAGAATAGCTATTGAAGTCCACTTGGATTAGATTTCCACGCTAAAACATGTGTGGTCCATTTAAGTGACCGATAGTTATACCACTCTACCACGATCTAAATGAATAATTAATACATATTTAGCAAAGTGGTGAGGAGTACCCCAATTCTTGTGGAAGGCCTTAGATTAGATTTCCATGCTTAAACATGCGTGGGTTCATTTAAGGCACCCAAGAGTTGTATCACTCTACCACTGTCTAAATGACTAAATTAAAATTAACATTTAAAAAATTACTACTTCATTCAACATTTATTGCTGCCTGCAATCCATTGCAATTGCATGCTAAAACATAAGCGATGGTTCCTATATTGGGCGCACAGGCTGGATGTCAACTGTTTCGGTGTCAACTTGATTTTAGTTCAATTTAGGTCGCAGAACAATTTTCAAATGAACATGCGGCAAAGTCTAAGATATTTTATATTGTCATGTGCTTTTGAATAGTTTCGCAGCCCATAAACTAAAAATTTATGAAAAACTGTTGGACCAGTTGACATCCAGATGTCACCTGGGCTGACCATTTTTCATAAATTTTGCGTTTTTGGGCTGCAAAATTATGTTTAAATGCAAGATGGCCATATAAATACCTCGTTGGCTTCGCTGCACGTGCACTTGAAAATTGTCCTGCGACCTAAATTGAAAAAAAATCGAGTTGACAGTCAACTGTTTCGGTGTCAACTCTGTTTTAGTTCAATTTAGGTTGCAGGACGATTTTCAAGTGAACATGCGGCAAAGTCTAAGATATTTTATATTGTCATGAGCTTTTGAAAATAATTTTGCAGCCCATAAATTAAAAAATTGTCCTGCGACCTAACTTGAACTAAAATCGAGTTGACACTGAAACGGTTGACATCCAGCGTGTGTGGTACCTAACACACATTGTGTGCAGAGTTGAGTGCAGCAGATCCTTATGTGCATTTATATCTGATTCCATGATGACACATGGAGTGATCCATATAAATTGCTCTAACGATCGGCTGTACTATACTGCACAAAATAAATTTTGAAATAATTCTTAATTAAAATAAATATTTAGCTACTTCATTCAACATTTGAGTGACGGGATTCCTATCGACAGTCAACTGTTTTCGTGTGAACTCGATTTTAGTTCAATTTAGGTCGCAGAACAATTTTCAAATGAACATGCGGCAAAGTCTAAGATATTTTATATTGTCATGTGCTTTTGAATAGTTTCGCGGCCCATAAACTAAAAATTTATGAAAAACTGTTGGACCAGTTGACATCCAGATGTCAACTGGGCCGACCATTTTTCATAAATTTTGCGTTTTTGGGCTGCAAAATTACCGTATTTGCTTGAATAATCCCCCTGGGGGATTATTATTTCGTCAGACTTTTTTGAGGGGGGAACTATTCAAGGGGGGAATTATTCGAGGGGGGGAATTATTGTTTCGTCAAAATTTTCAAGCATGTTTCTATCAACACATTTAATGAAATAAGCTTTATTTACACAAGAACGTGCCATTGTTGTTAATATTGGGTACAAACAACTGATCAAATCTTTAAAGGGGGAATTATTCAAGGGGGGGAATTATTCTTTCCTCACTCATCTTACACGGGGGGGATTATTCGAGGGGGGAATTATTCAAGCAAATACAGTATGTTTAAATGCAAGATGGCCATATAAACACCTCTTCGGCTTCGCTGCACGTGCACTTGAAAATTGTCCTGCGACCTAAATTGAAATAAAATCGAGTTGACAGTCAACTGTTTCGGTGTCAACTCTATTTTAGTTCAATTTAGGTTGCAGGACGATTTTCAAGTGAACATGCGGCAAAGTCTAAGATATTTTATATTGTCATGAGCTTTTGAAAATAATTTTGCAGCCCATAAATTAAAAAATTGTCCTGCGACCTAACTTGAACTAAAATCGAGTTGACACTGAAACGGTTGACATCCAGCATGTGTCGTACCTAACACACATTGTGTGCAGAGTTGAGTGCAGCAGATCCTTATGTGCATTTATATCTGATTCCATGATGACACATGGAGTGATCCATATAATAATTGCTCTAACGATCGGCTGTACTATACTGCACAAAATAAATTTTGAAATAATTCTTAATTAAAATAAATATTTAGCTACACTTCATTCAACATTTCAGTGAGACGGGATTCCTATCGACAGTCAACTGTTTTCGTGTGAACTCGATTTTAGTTCAATTTAGGTCGCAGAACAATTTTCAAATGAACATGCGGCAAAGTCTAAGATATTTTATATTGTCGCATGTGCTTTTGAATAGTTTTGCAGCCCATAAACTAAAAATTTATGAAAAACTGTTGGACCAGTTGACATCCAGATGTCAACTGGGCCGACCATTTTTCATAAATTTTGCGTTTTTGGGCTGCAAAATTACCGTATTTGCTTGAATAATCCCCCTGGGGGATTATTATTTCGTCAGACTTTTTTGAGGGGGGAACTATTCAAGGGGGGAATTATTCGAGGGGGGGAATTATTGTTTCGTCAAAATTTTCAAGCATGTTTCTATCAACACATTTAAATAAGCTTTATTTACACAAGAACGTGCCATTTTTGTTAATATTGGGTACTAACAACTGATCAAATCTTTAAAGGGGGGAATTATTCGAGGGGGGGAATTATTCTTTCCTCACTCGTCTTACACGGGGGGATTATTCGAGGGGGGAATTATTCAAGGGGGGAATTATTCAAGCAAATACAGTATGTTTAAATGCAAGATGGCCATATAAACACCCTTCGGCTTCGCTGCACGTGCACTTGAAAATTGTCCTGCGACCTAAATTGAAATAAAATCGAGTTGACAGTCAACTGTTTCGGTGTCAACTCTATTTTAGTTCAATTTAGGTTGCAGGACGATTTTCAAGTGAACATGCGGCAAAGTCTAAGATATTTTATATTGTCATGAGCTTTTGAAAATAATTTTGCAGCCCATAAATTAAAAAATTGTCCTGCGACCTAACTTGAACTAAAATCGAGTTGACACTGAAACGGTTGACATCCAGCATGTGTCGTACCTAACACACATTGTGTGCAGCAGTTGAGTGCAGCAGATCCTTATGTGCATTTATATCTGATTCCATGATGACACATGGAGTGATCCATATAAAATGCTCTAACGATCGGCTGTACTATACTGCACAAAATAAATTTTGAAATAATTCTTAATTAAAATAAATATTTAGCTACTTCATTCAACATTTGAGTGACGGGATTCCTATCGACAGTCAACTGTTTTCGTGTGAACTCGATTTTAGTTCAATTTAGGTCGCAGAAAAATTTTCAAATGAACATGCGGCAAAGTCTAAGATATTTTATATTGTCATGTGCTTTTGAATAGTTTCGCAGCCCATAAACTAAAAATTTATGAAAAACTGTTGGACCAGTTGACATCCAGATGTCAACTGGGCCGACCATTTTTCATAAATTTTGCGTTTTTGGGCTGCAAAATTACCGTATTTGCTTGAATAATCCCCCTGGGGGATTATTATTTTGTCAGACTTTTTTGAGGGGGGAACTATTCAAGGGGGGGAATTATTCGAGGGGGGGAATTATTGTTTCGTCAAAATTTTCAAGCATGTTTCTATCAACACATTTAATGAAATAAGCTTTATTTACACAAGAACGTGCCATTTTTGTTAACATTGGGTACAAACGCAACTGATCAAATCTTTATAGGGGGGAATTATTCAAGGGGGGGGGGGAATTATTCTTTCCTCACTCGTCTTACACGGGGGGATTATTCGAGGGGGGAATTATTCAAGGGGGGAATTATTCAAGCAAATACAGTATGTTTAAATGCAAGATGGCCATATAAACACCTCTTCGGCTTCGCTGCACGTGCACTTGAAAATTGTCCTGCGACCTAAACTGAAATAAAATCGAGTTGACAGTCAACTGTTTCGGTGTCAACTCTATTTTAGTTCAATTTAGGTTGCAGGACGATTTTCAAGTGAACATGCGGCAAAGTCTAAGATATTTTATATTGTCATGAGCTTTTGAAAATAATTTTGCAGCCCATAAATTAAAAAATTGTCCTGCGACCTAACTTGAACTAAAATCGAGTTGACACTGAAACGGTTGACATCCAGCATGTGTCGTACCTAACACACATTGTGTGCAGAGTTGAGTGCAGCAGATCCTTATGTGCATTTATATCTGATTCCATGATGACACATGGAGTGATCCATATAATAATTGCTCTAACGATCGGCTGTACTATACTGCACAAAATAAATTTTGAAATAATTCTTAATTAAAATAAATATTTAGCTACTTCATTCAACATTTGAGTGACGGGATTCCTATCTCACACGTTGTGCAGAGTTGAGTGCTGCAGATGTTGTAGGTTGAGTTAAATTTGATTCCATGATCGCACAGCGATCCATTTTAACTGACCTTGGGTCTGCAGTACTATCTACCACACAAAATTTAGCTACTTATTCTCCAATTCAGCTTTATATTGTGATACTGACAACCTACCTACCTATTTATTTCCTATTTCACACACACTGTGCAGAGTTGAGTGCTGCAGATGTTGGGTTGAGTTAAATGTGATTCCATGATCGCACAGCGATCCATTTTAACCTTGCCCGGGGTCTGCAGTACTATCCACCACACAAAATTTAGTAGCTAGGTACTTGATTCAACAATTCCGTTTTATATTGTGATACTGACTACCTACCTATTTATTTCCTATTTCACACACTGCGCAGAGTTGTGTGCAGCAGATCTTGTATGTGCTTTAAATGAGACATTCCATGCTGACACATGGTGATCCAATTAAAGCGATCAAGATTTGCCGCACTATCTACCACACACAAAATTCACATTGCCGTGATACTGACGTCTATTTATTTCCTATTTCACACATTGTGCAGAGTTGTGTGCAGCAGATCTTGTATGTGCTTTAAATGAGACATTCCATGCTGACACATGGTGATCCAATTTCAAGTTATCAAGATTTGCCGCACTATCTACCGCACACAAAATTCACATTGCCGTGATACTGACGTCTATTTATTTCCTATTTCACACACTGTGCAGAGTTGTGTGCAGCAGATCTTGTATGTGCTTTAAATGAGACATTCCATGCTGACACATGGTGATCCAATTTCAAGATTTCAAGATTTGCCGCACTATCTACCGCACACAAAATTCACATTGCCGTGATACTGACGTCTATTTATTTCCTATTTCACACACTGTGCAGAGTTGTGTGCAGCAGATCTTGTATGTGCTTTAAATGAGACATTCCATGCTGACACATGGTGATCCAATTTACAGCGATCAAGATTTGCTGCACTATCTACCGCACACAAAATTCACATCGCCGTGATACTGCCGGCTATTTATTTCCAATTTCACACACTGATGTGTAGAGTTGAGTGCAGCAAATCTTGTATGCTTTAAATGACACATTCCATGTGGACACATGTGATCAAATTTAAAACTGGCAAGATTTGCAGTACTATCTACCACACAAAATTTACCTAGCTACTTGATTTCAGAGTTGCAAAAACGTATTTACGTTTACCCGAAATACCCGGTTATTCGGGTATTTATACTTACGTTTACGTCTACAAATGGCGCCAGCGCCAAGGCTCCATTCCTTTACAATAGGGCCAAATTTTAGGGGGGGCGCCGCCCCCCCCGTTCGCCGGGCTCCGTCAACAATCCGCCCCCCCCCGCTCAAAAATCCTGCGCATGTCCCTGGTTGAACTGTTCAATACATGGATTACATGAGTTGACAGAATGCATTCATACTATGAATTCAGTCAAGTTTCTGAGGAAAAAATAACTCCCGCCCTTGAATTACTCCTCCCCTTGAATAAGTCCCCCCTCAATAACTCTGACGTAAAAATAACTCCCATGGGGTCTTATTCAAGGATATATGGTATTTATTTCCTATTTCACACACTGTGCAGAGTTGAGTGCAGCAGATCTTGTATGTGCTTTAAATGATGAGACATTCCATGCTCACACATGGTGATCCAATTTACCGCACACAAGATTTGCTGAATTATCTACTGCACACAAAATTTACATCGTGATACAGACTAACTTATATTTCCTATTTCACGCACTGTGTAGAGTTGAGTGCAGCCGGTTTTGTAGGTGCATTTTAAATGTGATTCCATGATCACACACATGGGTTGATCCATCAAAATGTACTCAAAATCTGCAGCACTATCTACCACACAAAATTTAGCTAATTTACTGCCCCTAAAATTTTAGCTACATAGTGGCGGCATGGCGCCATGGTACACAAAAGTACCTGCTACTGTAATTCCTATTTCACTATGTGCTAGTACAGCAAATCTTGCTCGCTTGTTAAATGTGATTCCATGCGATGCGATCATTAAACAGCTCGCAAGATTTGCAGTATACTGCACAATATTCCTTCGATTGATATTACAACATTACACCTCTAAATTTATTTGTGTAAACTAATTATTCCAATTCAAGCTTTATTCCAAGGCTATCATATTTTGGAAAGTGGGCTACCTTCACTAATAGAAGTACTAAGAAAAAGGCTTGATCAATATATTATCTGAATGGGGAAGTAGGTTGCATAAACGTGCAAAGCAAAACAAAAATACCATAATTCATGCAATGAAATCACAATGCTACTGTGCATCGACTGAAAAACGATAAAATGTACCGGTATTACCTCGAATTATCCCCCCTTGAATTAACCCCCCCCTCAAATCAACCCCCCCCTCAAAATGAGCTGGGGATACAAAAAACCTCGAATAAACCCCCCACCTCGAATTAACCCACCTCAAATTTTGCTGGCAAAATAATAAACCTGTGTAAAGTGTAAAGTGTCAATTGTCATGCAAAACATAAGTAAAGTGTCAATTGTCATGCAAAGTGTCAAATCTCGAAACCTCGAATTATCACCCGGGATTTCCAAAAATTTCTGGCAAAATAATAAGCCCCCCCCCTCGACCATACCCCCCCCCTCAAAATTTGTTGGCAGTTCGTCTGTTGTTTGTTTGCAGTATACTGCACAATCCATATTCCTTCGCAATTCATATTACAACATACACCTCTAAATTTTTTTGTGTAAACTTATTCCAAGCTTTATTCCAAGGCTTCATTTGTTGGCTATTTTATTATGTTGGCTATCATATTTTGGAAAGGGGCTACCTTCACGAAACAGAAGTACTACTAACACTACCTAATTATATTAATTAACATGAGTTGAGTGCAGCAAATCTTGTCGGTGCTTTAAATATATGAGACATTCCATTCCCTTTGGTGTGATCCAATTTAAAGCTCGCCAGATTTGCAGTACCCATCGCAAATTTTTTTAGCACTTAATTCAACATTTCACATAGGTATACATACTGTATTTGCTTGAATAATCCCCCTGGGGGATTATTATTTCGTCAGATTTTTTTGAGTTTTTGTTCAAATTGGGCACAATAAATTGAGCAAATCTCTTAAGGGGGGGATTATTCGAGGGGAGAAATTATTATATCCTCACTTGTCTTACAGGGGGGATTATTGGAGGGGGAATTATTCAAGGGGGAACTATTTAAGCAAATATGGTATAAATTGTGAAAATGGTTTAAGAAAATTACATTAAATAAACAAAGCCCAACTCACAATTCCTTAATCCGTTCCTCTAGTCTTGCAACTTTGGCCTTCAGCTCGATAGTCTCGCTTTCAAACTGCGCTGCGATTTGGCTAAGCTTTGGGGCAGTACAAAATCCTGTAAAAGAACCCTGTAAGTCTAAATCCACCATGTAAAATCTACCGTATTTGCTTGAATAATCCCCCTGTGGGATTATTATTTCGTCAGACATTTTTGAGGGGGGAACTATTCGAGGGGGAATTATTCAAGGGGGAATCATTATTTTGTCAAAAATTTTCAAGCATGTTTCCATCAACTCATTTCCCGAAACATGCCTTTAATACCGTATTTCCTTGAATTACCCCCTTGGGGTTTTATCAGAGTGAAAATTTTGAGAGAAAAACGTCCAGCGTTTATATTTTCAGAGTGACAATTTTGTTCTAACGTAACACAAGTGTTATTCATTTCCCAGACCACAAATTCATAGTGCCCATTTTGAAGGCGGGGGAATTTCAAGGGGGGGGGGGGTTTCGAGGAAATACGGTAAACACAATCGAGGATTATTTGAGGGGGGAATTATTATTTCCTCACGCGTCTTACAGAGGAGGATTATTCGAGGGGGGAATTATTCAAGGGGGGAACCATTCAAGCAAATACGGTATATACATCTTGACATGTGACACTCATGACCATATTGACATCTTACAGTGTCTATTACACTTTACAGGATCTTTTACAGGATTCTGGACTGGCACCTGCGCATTTCTCATACCCAGGTGTTGGTTAGCTCGGTAGAGATGAACCACTTCCTGCAAAAATTACACAAATAATGAAATAATGTATGGAATGGAATACCGTCAAAATGGACACTATGAACTTATAAACCCCCCTTGAAATACCCCCCAAATTTAGTGTATAGAGAACGTAAATGACAAAGGCTGCGGTTTGTCATCTGGGTAATGCAAAACACACGTTAAAAACGATGACTCTGTTATGTGAGAACAGTGATTATACATCTACACACTTATAAAAGTCTTTAGAGTCTTATAAATGATGATTTTTGTTGCATTTTCGACATCTGCATACGTTTCAGATGACAATTTAGTACTTGGTTTTCAAAAAAAAAATTCTGGCGAAACCCCCCTCAAAATACCCCCCTCGTTTACCCCCCTCAAAATTCTCACTCTGAAAAAATAAACCCCCTGGGGGTATTTTGAGGAAATACGGTATGTACAGTCTGTATGGAATGGAATAATGTAATGGAACCAGGGACTGTTCTGAGCAGGGGGGGGCTGTAGGAGCCCAGTGAATGGGGGGAATTGTGTAAAGTAAAGCATCAAATGCAAAGTGTCAAAAGAATGGAACATACCTGCAAATTGTCCTGCCCCCCCCATATTCACGAGGGGCTGCTCGAAGGCGGGCTGTAGCGCCGGCCCCGGCTCGAAAGGCTGTTGTGAGGGCCCCTGCTCGAAGGGCTCATGTAGCGCCTGCTCCTGCTCGAAGGGCTGTTGCGCCGGTTCCTGCTCGAAGGGCTGTTGCGCCGGGGGATCTATAATGTTGAAATTTGGTGTGCGAGTAAGCAGATTCAGTAAAAACTAACAAAATAATTTTTTGATTGAAAACCATGAAAAGGTCAAGATTGATATGTTAAAAAAGGTGTCAAAAACTGTTAAAAACATTGAAAACTTGTCAACTCACTTTCATGAAATTGCCCTGCTAAAATAGCCAACTCTCTGGGCAACTGCGGCGGATTGTGCCCCATGTAGCTAACGCCAGCTGCAGTAGTCGGTGTATCCACTTCTGTTAATCGATAAAGCAAAAATCTGTAGGAATAAAAAAATTACATCATATAATTATGGAACACGATAGGCTGAGAAAAAAGCATCCGGATCCAGACCTATAACCCTGATATGAAGGGTGTGCTTCTAAGGCGCTCCACACGCTGGAATGTCAACTGAGCCTATAAAAAGTACCTATCTACAAGCTTATTCAGCTTTTGTACCTTTAAAACAGGGTTGGTTATAGTAAAATTGTTTTTACTAAAATTGTATTTTATTTTTATTAAAATTGTATTTTATTTTTATTTTATTCATGTTTTATTTTATTTTATTCTGAAATGTCATTAATAAAATAAAATGAATCATTTTACAAAAACTTTACAAATATTTTACAAACCATTGCAATCTTGCATGCAATGTGCACCACAAAACAATGTGCAGGCAGATGAATACAAAAAAATTTGAATCTTGACTTGTAACATGGGTTGGGACATAGGTAGGTATCAGAGTTGGAAAAACGTATTTACAATACTTATTTAAAACGTATTTAAAAAGCACAATGGCAAATACTGTGCGTAAAAATTTTCACGTTTACGTTTTTTTAACGTATTCCTTAGTATTTTAAAAATACCTTACATTTTAGTATTTATACTTTTGATTTGGAAAAGGTATTTACGTTTATGTTTACATTTTCGAAAAATACCAGTATTTGCACAACTCTGGTAGGTATTTTGAATTTTGACCCTCACAGGGGCTGGATAGTATTTTACATGTACCTACATTGAGTTTTTGTAAAATTTTACAAAAATTGAAGATTCGAATTTTTGTACAATTTGATGAAAATTTTACAAAAATTCAAATTTTAGTAAAACTGTATTTTTATTTTATTAATTTTCCATTTTATTTTATTTTTTTCTTCAATTTTCCATTTTATTTTAATTTTAATTTAATTTTTTTCTGAGATTTTGCCAACCATGCTTTAAAAGTACCGATCTACACAGGTTTTCCAAAATTGTACTACCAAAGCACACGGTCCCCCAGAAATTGCATATAATTTCAATCAACATTTTCTATGGGCTCTTTCCCCCAAGCTTTTGTGAGAACACATCATGAAAATGAAACAAAAAACAATAATGACACATAGCTTGCATTACCTACTTGCAACTTGAACTATATACATAGTGCAACTTAACAAACTTAAATTCAGACGCAAAACTACAACAACAAAATAAAACACGATGTAAACAACAGCTTTTATCTGCATCTATCTAAGTAAACACATCTGCACACAGTTGCCACAACTCCAATGCGCAAAACGCAAAACGCAAATGCCAGCCACCATGCGGTGTCTGTCTGTTGTCTGATTGTGATGTGAGCGAACATTCCTCAATGAAAAGCAAAAATGCTCCCTCAAAAGCTGTTCTAAAGCCAAATATCAGATACTAAATGTAGGTTTGTACATATGTACAAAATTACAAAACCATAACTAAAAGGAAATGAATCACTGAATTAATGAGTGACATGAAATAAATTGAATGATGACAATAAATGATACAGGAATGATTACAAAAACAATATTATTTATCTAAATAAACATAAGTCAGCTCACACACACACACACACACACACACACACACACACACACACACACACACACACACACACACACACACACACACACACACACACACACACACACACACACACACACACACAATAGTCATGCAAAGTGTCAAATGACAAGTAAAGTTTAAAGTAAAGTGTCAACTGTAAAGTCAAATGCAAAGCCATGCAAACTGTCAAATGACAAGTAAAGTGTCAATTGTCATGCAAAGTGTCAAATGACAAGTTAAGTGTAAAGTAAAGTGTCAAATGTAAAGTCAAATGCAAAGTCATGCAAAGTGTCAACTGACAAGAAAATTGTCAATTGTCATGCAAAGTGTCAAATGACCAGTAAAGTGTCAATTGTCATGCAAAGTGTCAAACGACAAGTAAATTGTAAAGTAAAGTGTCAATTGTCATGCAAAGTGTCAAATGACAAGTAAAGTGTAAATTGTCATGCAAAGTGTCAAATGGAAAGTGACTCCCAACAAATCATTCCCCCACATTCAGTACATATATGGTACATGAATTTTGAAATGAAATTTTTCTATTGTTAACCTCCGTTTGTTAACACAGCATAGGTATATGTACCGACCTATATTTATCACAATTATCTACTACATTGCAATGGAGCAGGAACATGGAAAGAAATCAATGAAAATTGACAGCACAAATTCATCAGAATGTTCATTCACGATGCCATCACCTTCTAAGAGTGGTGCACGAAAATTAAGGAGAATTGACAGCGCAACTTCATCAGCATGTTCATTTACAATGCCGTCACCATCTAAGAGTGATACACTGAGCTTTGGGTATGTAAACATTTTATAATACAGTGATAACACCAAGATTGAAAGTATGTTCGATAAGTTATAAATTGATAACCAATTCACGAAGATCTCCAATGAGGCTGCCTGATGATGATTCGCGTTCTCATTTAAGTTCTTCCATCAGGTGCCAGTCCCGCAATTTGACAAGTAAATAGTCAACCTTCAACAGACAAATGGCAAGTCAAGAGTAAGTATTTAATGTATATCCTTGAATAAGTCCTCCCCCTTGAATAACAGACCCCCTTGAATAACTCCCCCTCCAAAACTCCTGATGAAATAATAACTCCCCTGGGGTCTTATTCGAGGGAGGATATACGGTATCTCAGTAAATACCGTATTACCTTGAAATACCCCACCCCCATGGGGGTTTATTATTTCACCAGCAAAATTTGAGGTGGGGTTAATTCGAGGGGGGTCTATTCGAGGGGGGTTTATTATTTGGATATATTTTGACATAAAAATGTAGATTGCTACACAAACAAGTCTATGTGTAGCTGCGATATGAATACCGAAGCAGTAATAAATAGGTACATCATGTACATTGCATATTTACATGATGTACATCAGTCTGGAGGGGGGTATTTCAAGGGGGGTTATTATTCCCCAGCCCATTTTGAGGGGGGTAAATTCAAGGGGGGATTAATTCGAGGTAATACGGTATACCTCTCCTACTCCTGTAAGTTCACTCTTTACATGCAATTTGTGGGACTGGCCATAGATCACCAGTGATGTCTCCAATGAAGCCACCTGATGATGATTCGCTTTCTCGGTTGAGAGGTTCTAGAAAAGTGCCACACAAAAGTATGCCAACAAGTTTTGGTGCAGTTGAAGGAATGGAGGGAGAAACATCCACTGCTCAAGATTCAAAAATAGATGGTGTGTCTTTATAAACCTACCATCTGCTGTAATGATAATGCCAATGTAGGAACCTATTTACATTACCTAGATACCGATGGTGAGGGCACTGAACAGCATATTGATGGCAAGGACACTGAAGAACATGTTGATGGTGAGGACACTGAAGAACATGTTGATGGTGAGGACACTGAAGAACATGTTGATGGTGAGGACACTGAAGAACATGTTGATGGTGAGGACACTGAAGAGCAGCAACCGAGCAGCAGCGGTGCAATTTCCACTGCTGTTTGTGCATTGTTAACAATACTACTGCAGTGGGCATTGAGGAATTCAATAGGAATGAATCCAATATTCAACCTACTATCAAAGTTGAAAGAAGCAGCATTATCAATACCTGTATTGTGCAAATATGCTCACTTGATACCTGTTTCAATGAGTGGACTGTTGAATTTACTTTGTGAGTACCGTAATCCTTTAGCACATCCTTTAAATGACTACTACATAGCCATACTGATGTGTAGTGAAGTATACTAGTGGCTTTTACAATCAGATAAATTATGTGGCATAATAACCGATCGTGTATTTTATTATAAAAAGTTAAGCCTAAGCATAGGCTTAACTTTTGTAAGAATGAATCCAATATTAACCTACATTTCACTTTACATTTTACACTTTACTTTACACTTTACCGTTCATTGGTAAAGTGTCAAATGTAAAGTGAAGTGAAATGCAAAGCCATGCAAAGTGTCAAAAGAACAGTAAAGTGTCAATTGGTATGCAAAGTGTCAAATGACAAGGTAAGTGTCAATTGTCATGCAAAATGTCAAATGATAAGTAAAGTGTTAAGTAGAGGTGCAAAGTGTCAATATGTACCTGTATTTTTTCGCCAGCAAAATTTGAGGGGGGTTTATTTGGGGTGGGGGGGTTAATTAAAGGGGGAAAATTCAAGGTAATACAGTACATTTGACACTTTTCTTGTCATTTGACACTTTGCATGACAATTGACACTTTACTGTTCTTTTGAAACTTTGCATGGCTTTGCATTTCACTTCACTTTACATTTGACAATTCAAGGTTTTTTTTATTATTTCCCCAGCCCATTTTGAGGGGGGTTAATTCAAGGGGGGATAATTTGAGGTAATACGGGTACATATAACACTTTACTTGTCATTTGACACTTTGCATGACAATTGACACTTTACATGTTTTGCATGACACTTGACACTTTACATGGGTTTATTATGTTGCCAGCAAAATTTGAGGGGGTTGAATTCAAGCGGGGTTATTCGAGGGTTTTTTATTCCCCCTCAAATTAACCCCCCTCAAATTTTGCTGGCAAAATAATAAAACCGTGTAAAGTATAAAGTGTCAATTGTCATGCAAAGTGTCAAATGACAAGTAAAGTGTCAAATGTACTGTATTACCTCGAATTATCCCCTCTTGAATTACCCCCCTCGAATTAACCCCCCTAAAAATGGGCTGGGGATATAATTAAAAAAACTTCAAATAAACCCCCCTCGAATTAACCCCCCCCCCTCAAATGTTGCTGGCAAAATAATGAACCCGTGTAAAGTGTAAAGTGTCAATTGTCATGCAAAACAAGTAAAGTGTAAATTGTCATGCAAAGTGTCAAATGACAAGTAAAGTGTCAAATGTACCATATTACCTCGAATTATCCCCCTTGAATTAACTCCCTAGGATTAACCCCCCCTCAAAATGGGCTGGGGAAATAATAAACCCCCCCAAATAAACCCCCCCTCAAAGTGTCAAATGTGAAGTGAAGTTAAATGCAAAGCCATGCAAAGTATCAAAATGTCAAAGGACAAGTAAAGTGTCAACTATCATGCAAAATGTCAAATGACAAGTAAAGTGTTAAGTAAAGGTGCAAAGTGTCAATATGTACCTGTATTGTGCAAATATTTCAACTTTATACCTGTTTCAATGAGTGGCCTGTTGAATTTACATTGTGAGTACCGTAATCCTTTGGCACATCCTTTAAATGACTACTACATAGCCATTCTGATGTGTAGTAAAGTATACTAGTGGCTTTTACAATCAGATAATTTATGTGGCATAATAACCCATCGTGTATTTTATTATAAAAAGTTAAGCCTAAGCATAGGCTTAACTTTTCGTAACATTCTAATTATTACCAATTAAGTGGTTATTTTTATTTATAGCTTCCCAGAAGCAGTCACAACTGGTAAATTATGCAGTGTGCAAAGACTGTGAACAGATTTTTCTATTGAAAGATTTCAAGGATGAAAATTGTCCAAATTGTGGGTCAATAATTGGAATATTCAAGAATGGTAAACTGAAACCGAAATACCGCTATGAAGTGTGTCTTCCATCGGTAGCTATCGAATACATGCTCAACAGAGACAGTTTTTTGGATTATGTAAATGCATGGAAGGAGCGTGAATACACATCACAGATTGCAGATGTCTTTGATGGGGACATTTGGAGGGCATTTATGCATTGTGATGATGATCTGCTGGTTTGTGTTGTGACGTGCATAAACCTTTTGTTACATTGTAATTGACAAACTGTAACAAATTACCTATCTAAAGTCACAAAAAAATTTAAACACAGAATGAGTACAATGATAATGATGCTCCAAACGGACATAGCAGTGAAGATGTCATCAAACTGGCATTTGCTTTGAATTATGATTCATTTCAAGCATTCTCCAGGAAACAATACAGCATTGGTGCATTTTACATGCAATGTCTCAATCTGCCAGCTACTTGCCGCAGCAAGGTACGCTACGCAGCTACACCCCCCACAATTTACTGAAGCTCGTTTCGCTTTCGCTTCAAGCACTTTTCTACACACAACACATACCGTATATCCTTGAATAAGACCCCCCCTTGAATAATACCCCCCTTGAATAACACCCCCCTGTTGGCCAGGTGAGGAAAATATAACGCCCCCCCTTGAATAACTCCCCCCTCTTGAATAAGTCCCCCCTCTGGGTAAAACGACAATGTGTATTTGAATGATTCAGACGCCGATGAACACGAATTTTAGGATGGATACGTTGTTTTTGTTCTTGTTGAACTGGTCATTTTCTGCATTAGATGTGTTGAAGGAATGCATACAAACAATGAATAAAGTGAAAGTTTTCCTGGAAGTTCTGAGGAAAAAATAACTCCCCCCCTTGAATAGTACCCCCCCTTGAATAACTCCCCCCGCCAAAACCTCCGACGAAATAATAACGCCCCTGGGGTCTTATTCAAGGATATACGGTATATCGGCTGAAACCCTTTGTCGCTTTTGTAGTCAGGGTCTCTGACCCTAACTGTCAAATACCTTTGTACACTAGATATAACAATTATGTAGATTGAAAATGCGATAAATTTGGGAAACATGCCGTATATGGACAAAGAGCCGAACAGTGACGCTTTTCTAGCACCAATCATTGATGATTTTGCAAAGCTTAAAGATGGACAACAATTTGTTCTGGCAAAATCAGGCCAGAAAGTCACAGTTAAAGGTAGCTATTAATTAATAAATTTACAATCATTTTTTAAATATTCAATAGGTACATACATACCGTAATTATGCAGCTTTGCTGTTGCACACTTCCTGTGACATTCCGGCAACAAGGAAATTGTGTGGTCTGCCAGGTGACATTCCATACTACTGTAAAAACCATGTAAAGTGTAAAAGACTATGTAAATTATCATGTGACATGTAAAAGACCTCGTAAAGTGTCAAGTTTTTTTTCGTATCAAATCTTTTACACTCTACAGGATCCTTTACAGGGTCTGGGTATGCACCCAGGTCACAGCGCTGAATATGGTTGCAGCAAGTGCATGATCAAAGTCGACAGAAGAGTTGGCAAGGGAGTTGAACATTTGCCAAATTGGGGAAAATCAATGCATGCCCTAAAGCAAGCAAAAAAACCAGAGTTACAGTCACTTGATCTGCCCAGTAGTATGTACCTACCAAACTTTTTTTCAAAACTTTTTTATTTTAAACTTTATCTTATTTTTTGTACCTACATATTTATGTACTATAGTCCATCTGTTCCATTGTGTCAATTCCATAGTTAAATGATACTGATGCATGAAATGTGTCATGTTTCATCTTCACTATATGCTAATCATATATATATAAATACTTTTAAACAGAAAGAAATTCCTCATACATTCCCCTATACAGAAACCTGCCCACCCAGAAGTGGAGATAAGCACAGAATGGTTGTCAAAGAAATCGATGCTAAAATTGCTGAATATCCAAACAAAACAGCAAACGATCTGGGCCTGCGATTGGGTTACAAGCCTACAGTGCTGCTCAAGCTGGTGCCACTCCCAGACCCTGTAAACTTCCCTGGAAAATGTCAAATGTCATGCAAAGTGTAAAAATTCATGTAATAGCCCTGCATGAATTTTGTCACTTTGTAATAACATTTCACATTTTACAGGGCACTTAATAGGGTCTGGAAGTGCCCCTGGATTACTTTGACACCATCAGAATGCATGCTGTCGACCCAATGCACTGTCTTTTTCTCGGCATTGCGCGTCATGTTGTGACAGTATGGAGCAACTATCAACCAGTCATCATTGACTTTAATATAATCGATGAAATATTGTTGAACACAATGGCAATATTTGGTGTAGACAGGACTCCATCGAAGTTCTCTACAAACTGGAGATCATTTAAGGCAATTGAATGGCAACACTTCGTGATGAATTATTCACCATTGATTGTGACTGCAGATAATTTTCCTGAACCAATCGTTAACTATTGGACATTTTTTTGTACTGCGTGCAAAGCTTTGATTAGACCTATCATCAGAATGTCTGATCTCCAATTGTACGTTTGGAATTTGATTCAATTTGTTAAGCATTTCATTGTTGTGCATGGTGAAAATGCTTGTACTTCGAACTTTCACCTCGCATTTCACATTCCACAGTGTGTATTGGACTTTGGACCTGTGCATGTTTTCTGGTTGTACCATTATGAAAGATACAATTATGTTTTGTCTAGGATTCCAACAAACAGACGGTTGGATATTAACTGCCAGATGGTTAGACGTTTTTCACTTTTCCAGAAATTTGTTCAGTATGACATTGATTTGAGTGACTTTTTGTCGCATTTGAGGACAGCAAAGATTCGTTTTCTGCAAAATTGTCCATCATGGGATATTGAAATTTTCTCTGATGTCAGTGATGTTAAGTTAGTGAGTAAAACGACTGAATTTGATTGCACATTAGAATTGGATGTACGAAACAAATTGTTGTCATTTTATAGACTTCTTTTTGGTGAATATTTCATGCCTGAGAACATGGTTGAATTTGGTGCTTATTGTCAGCGTGTAGACTTTTTTGGCCAATCATTTTTTGCTAGGAAATCTCCCTTTACTACTGAGAGAGGTTACTCATCGTGGGTATTGACTAAAACAAATTACGACAATCACTTTGCGACTCGCCCAGGTACAATAATCACATTTTTGCAACATAGTGTTGTTTTTAGCAATCAGAAATACACATTTGTTTTTGCCATAGTGAAACATTTTAAGCGTGTTTCTAAACTGAAGCTACAGAATTCTTATTCGCAATTGACTTTTGTCATTGACACGACATCCATGTACAGTGATGGTGAATGTATTGTTCCAATTCAACTAGTTATTGATAGACTGCTCGTTGGTCAATGCTTTGTGAAGGGAAAAAAGAAGAAAAATTTCATTGTTGGCGTTCCCTATCGCACCATACACAGCATTTCATATTGACTGTTTACCGTTTCCACTTTCACTGTATGAGCTTATTCAAATACCGTATTTACTTGAATAATCCCCCCGGGGAAATATTTTTTGGTCAGACATTTTTTTTATATCACACTACATCACATGTATGTTCTGTTTCCATTGGTAGTGCACATAACATTGCATCTTTGCACTCCGATGTATATACTGCATTTCCATTCCAAAATCAAAGTACACAAATCTTTTGCATGCTTTGACTTCATTGATTGTTTTTTGTTACAAGAATGTGCAATATCTACCTTCCGTCATTGGGGGGGATTATTCAAGTGGGGGAATCATTTTTTCCTCGCTCATCTAACAGGGAGGAATTATTCAAGGGGGGATTATTCAAGTGGGAATTATTCGAGTAAATATGGTACCTCCATCTAGTTTTCATTATTGTGTTCATCATGTGAATAATAAAAATCACAAATAAATGAATATCACTTGTTATATCGCTAGTTATACAGCAATAATACTATGTACCTACATAGCAAAACGCAATAAACATATAATTAAATTATACACAATTATCTATACATAAACACCAAAAAAATTAGTACCTACACCATTGATTCATGCATAGAAAAGTGATTGTGACATGAAAAAAAAACGTCAATAAATTAAATAAAACAAATATTATCACACACAGTGTCACAACACCGATAAACCCTTTGGGAATCATCAAGAAAGTTATTTGCTTTTGACAAAATACATGCTTTGATACGCTATGATCATACAAAAACGCATCAATATAATCATCAGATGAAAAAATTTGCTGTGTATAATGATAAATAGCTGAAAAAGTTTTAGGTTGGGGTGGGGGGGGGTTGGAGGAGGGTTTCATCGGGCTTCAATATAGGCTTTTTTGAGGTGTAGAAGGACGAAAAGAAAGAAAAATCTAAAAAGCAGGCAGGGGCGTAATTAGGATTTTTGAGCCGGAGGGGGGGGGGGGTTTGCTTGTTTACAGGCTCAGTTCCCCCTCCCCTAAAATTTCACCCCTCTAGCTTCACCCACTGCGGAACTGCAGGGGTTACAATTTCGGTGATTTTGTACTGATGTACACATGGTGCTCTAGCTCAATGCTGCTTTAAGTTGTGATCATGAATCTTTGGCTAGTGTAAGCCACCAGTGTTGGTAATGTGCTGATAATATTCAACACTTTTATCAACATCATTGCTATTAAGGTAAAATTAATATGCAGATCAGGGGCCAGTTCCGCAAGTGGACAAGTTAAGAGTTAAAAGTTAAGAGTTGAGTTAAATGACAAATGGCGAGTTAAGAATAAAGTTAAAGTTTAAGAGAAAGGTTAAAGTTTAAGAGAAAAGTTAAAATTTAAGAGTTGAGTTAAAAGTTGAGTTAAATTGTTAAGAGTTGAGTGAAAGGTTGAGTTAAATGTTAAGAGTTGAGTTAAAGGTTAAAAGTTGAGTTGAGTGAAAGGTTGAGTTGAATGTTAAGAGTTGAGTTAAAGGTTAAAAGTTGAGTTAAGAGTTGAGTTAAGAGTTGAGAGTTAAGAGACAAGTGGAAAATGATGATAAAAAATAAAAAAAATAAAAATGTGAAATTGGTATCAATACAACGCTCTCAAGATCCAAATTCATTTTTTTTTTTATAACACTTTTCCCCCATTTGTCGTTTAAATCAACTTTTAACTCACCTTTTAACCTTTAACTCAACTCTTAACTCTTAACTCAACTTTTAACCTTTAACTCAACTCTTAACATTTAACTCAACCTTTAACTCAACTCTTAACATTTAACGCAACTTTTAACTCAACTCTTAAATTTTAACTTTTCTCTTAAACTTTAACTTTTCTCTTAAACTTTAACTTTACTCTTAACTCGCCATTTGTCATTTTACTCAACTCTTAACTTTTAACTCTTAACTTGTCCACTTGCGGAACCGGCACCAGGGTGATGTGCAAGAAACGTCATGTGATGGATGTTTTTGGTAATCATCTGAGACCATGTTGTATTTCAGTGATTTTAATGTTGTTTTGAAATGTGCAGTAAATAATTCTGTTAATTAAATGTCATTTGTGTTTCATTACTAATTTGTACAACAGCAGTGTGCATGCAAAATGCATCCTGTATTAACCTGTATTGACCGGCGCATGCCTATTCCGCACATCGGCCTATTCCTGCATTTTGGCTCATCCCGCACATTTACCTGCCCATTCCGCATTTTGGCCTATCCCGCATCTTGCCGGTGTAATGTGCAAGATAGAGGCAGTGTGCGTGATGGGTTTGTGTGTGGGATAGGCCAAAATGCGGGATAGGCCGAAATGCGGGATGGGCCAGTGATCACACATTGCATGTTGACACCCCCCCCCCCCCCCCCCCCCCGCAGCAGCCGCGTTCAGACATATGGGAGCCGCACATGCGGAATGAGCCACCATATTTCATGAGCGGCAAACTCAAAGGGCACACAACAATGGAAGTTATGAGTAGGGTGTCAAAAAAATTTTTTTACGGAAAACGGAAAGGTAAAAATTTTTCACTTTACGGAAAACGGAAAACGGAAAGGTAAAAAAAAAATTTCTGCTGGAAAACGGAAAATGGAAAGGTAAAAAAATTTCACTCAGCGGAAAACGGAAAACGGAAAGGAAAAAAAAAATTGTCGGTCGGAAAACGGAAAACGGAAAAATGAAATGCCGGAAAACGGAAAGCAAAATTTTCACGGAAACGGAAAAAATCAAGTGAAATTAGCACGGTAATAGACAAATTTGCAGAAGGAAAACCTGCATGCAGGTTTGCCTGTTTGGCTTTGATTGTGGTAGCTGTACATTCTGCAACTATGGATCATGCCTGTAACTTCACTTGTAGTTCAAGCTTAACTGAACCAACAAAAAATCATCAAAAAGTAGCCATAGTGGCCATAGGAAAGGAAACACTACAACAGTTTCACAGTCTAGAAGCAGTGGGAATCACTGATGACCCCTATGCAATTGATGACAACATTGCAGAGGAGATGATAATAAATAGCATGAAATTCAACGACAACAACAAACAATACTATATTGACTGGCCATATAAAGAGAGTATCAGTGACCTGCCCACGGGAAAAGCAGAAGCAGGTGGTGCAGTTTAAATCACTGATAAGAAGATTCAACAAAGATCCAAACTTATTCGAACAATACCGGAAAGTTTTGGACGACCAACTAGAAAAGGGAATAATTGAGATCTGTGATGACAAAACAGACAACAAGGGGATTCATTACCTGCCACACCAGCCAGTAATCACGCCGGGCAAATCGACATCATGCAGAATCGTGTACGATGGGTCGGCAGGTAAGCCCAGTTTCAATGAGTGCCTTTTTAGAGGACCAATTACAAAACCATTAGCACTGGGCCTACTCCTGAGGTTCAGGGCAGGCAATCTAGCATTAATTGCCGATATTGAAAAGGCATTTTTGCAAATAGGATTGCATGACCAAGCTAGAGACTACACACAATTTTTCTGGCTGAAAGATGCCTCAAAACCAGTAACTGAAAATAACTTAATAGTACTTCGTTTTAAACGCGTACTGTTTGGACTTGTCTGCAGCCCAGCAATTTTGTGAGCAGTCATAAAATACCAATTAAATGTGACAATAAACAACATGAATGAATATGAAGAAAATGAAGGGGAACAAAACCAGTTGGCAATGATAATAAACAACATTTATGTCGATAACTTCATCATGAGTGTCACGAATGAAGTTGAAACTTTAGAACTATATTACAAAGTCAAAGCTTTATTTAACCAATGTTCTATGAACATGAGGGAATGGCTGTCAAACTCCAGATCAGTCATGAATGAAATAGCAGAAAACGACAGGAGTCCAAAGGTGAATAAAATTGTCGCAATAATGGGCATGAAATAAAATCACCGAACAGACATGCTGGCAATATCAACACCAAAATTGCAAATTGACAGCATCACAACACCAACCAGATGAAACTTGAATAAATTATTGGTGTCAGCATATGACCCAATTGGGTTCACAGCATCTGTTTCACTGACCCTGAAATCCCAGTTGTCAATGCTGCTCCAAGAGACAAAAACAACACAATGGGATGAGCCAATTGAAGATAAATACAGATTGGAACAACAATGGAAAAATGCCAGAAAACTGAAAATCGAGCCAGAAAATGGAAAAATGGCCTGGTAAAACGGAAACGGAAAGGTAAAAATTTTTCAGCCGGAAAACGGAAAAATGGGCCGGAAAAACGGAAACGGAAAGGTAAAAAATTTTCAGCTGCCGGAAAACGGAAAACGGAAAGGTAAAAATTTTTCAGCTGCCGGAAAACGGAAAACGGAAAGGTAAAAATTTTTCGGCTGCCGGAAAACGGAAAACGGAAAGGTAAAAAATTTTCCTTCGGAAAGGCGGAAACGGAAAACGGAAACAAAAATTTGACACCATAGTTATGAGTAACAATGTTTGCCCTTTGAGTAATAATTTTTGCTGAGGCTGCAAATATTTTTGGATATTGAATGATGATTTTCGGAATGGAACTCCCCATGTGAGCCACACGTGCAAATCACACGCGGCGCATGTCAATTACCCCCCCCCCCCCCCCAACAGTTGCGCATTGCCATTGCTCACTTCTGGCTTCAAACGCTGCACGCCGCGCCACACACAATTAAATTAATCACGCGTGCAGTTCATGGCTGATGAATGGCCGGACCTGAGCAATTAAGTGATTATTGTGTGGGCAGATCATGGCTGATAATATTTTAATTGATCAGCGCCAACCGCAAATTGCCCACACAATAATCACTTAATTGCGCAACACGCAATTAAGTATGGGGGGCAACTGTGGGGGGGGGGTGTAATTGACATGCGCCGCGTGTGATTTGCACGTGTGGCGCACATGGGGAGTTCCATTCCATTCCGAAAATCATCATTCAATATCCGAAAATATTTGCAGCCTCAGTAAAAATTATTACTCAAAGGGCAAACATTGTTATTCATAACTTCCATTGTTGTGTGCCCTTTGAGTTTGCCGCGCCATGCCGCTCATGAAATACAGTGGCTCATTCCGCATGTGCGGCTCCCATATGTCTGGACGCGGCTGCTGCGGGGGGGGGGGGGAGGGGTGTCAACACGCAATGTGTGATCACTGGCCCATACCGCATTTCGGCCTATCCCGCACACAAACCCATCACGCACACTGCCTATCTCGCACATTACACTGGCAAGATGCGGGATAGGCTAAAATGCGGAATGGGCAGGTAAATGTGCGGGATGAGCCAAAATGCGGAATAGGCCGATGTGCGGAATAGTGCACCGTCGTATTGACCAACCATAGAGGCAGAATGATGAATTTGGTAGTGGGAGTAGTGACAGTAATGGCAATATGGACTAGGCTTATGCTATCATAGCTAGGATGTCAACTTTCCGTTTTCCGTTTTCCGTTTCCGCTTTCCGCAGGCAAATTTTTTTCCGTTTCCGTTTTCCGGCTGCTAAATTTTTTTTCCGTTTCCGTTTCTGTTTTTCCGGCTCATTTTCCGTTTTCCGGCTAAAATTTCACTTTTTCCGCCTTTTTTCCGTTTTCTGGCACAATTGTCTGTTTTTCCAACTTTTTTCCATTTTCTGACTCAATTCTCTGTTTTCTGTTTCAGCCAAACTGGTAAACATGTATGCAGGTTCTCAATTATGTGAATTGTTTCTATTTCTAGCAAGATTTCTGCAAATTTTTTGATTTCTGGATAAATTTCTGCAATTTTTTTTCTGTCTCCAGCAAAATTTAAGCAAATTTTTCCATTTCCGGCATAATTTCAGCAAATTTTTTCCGTTTCCGGCAATATTTTAGCAAATTTTTCTGTTTCCGTTTCTGTTTTCCGGCCTTTCATTTGTCCGTTTTCCGTTTTCCGGCAGGTGCAAATTTTTTTCCGTTTCCGTTTCCGTTTTCCGGCAAGTGTAAATTTTTTTCCGTTTACGTTTCCGTTTTCCGCCAAAAAGTTTTTGTTGACACCCTAATCATAGCTAATGTTGTTAAGTGCTGGCACATCGCCAACACTGGTGGCTTACACTAGCCAAAGTTTCATGATCACAACTTAAAGCAGCGTTGAGCTAGAGCACCATGTGTACATCAGTACAAAATGACCGAACTTGTAACCCCCACAGTTCCGTAGTGGGTGAAGCTAGAGGGGTAAAATTTTGGGTGAAAACTCAAAACACCTGATATATTAACGTGTTAAAATTTTATGACCGTAGCTTGACCCTAGCGCGAATGGTGAGCAATGTCCAGGGACTTTTCAGCCCGACCATGTAAATACATTTTACAGCGACATGCGCATGTCAGAGCACTTTTACAGGGATTTTGATATGTCTACAGGGACAAATCTGCTGATAATATGAAGGGCATGTAGGGAATTGCACGCCCAAATATATAACAAATTGCCCCTCTCCCCCCCCCAAAAAAAAAGAAAGATTTCCCAGCTATATATCTATCTCGGAGCCCAGTCAGCTATCGACCTAACTGTCCCAGCGGAAATTTTTTTTGCCTAATATCCATAGTTGCAAAAACGTATTTACATATACTCAAAAAATATGTACTGTATATCCTCAAATAAGTACCCCTTTTGTGAGTGAGGAAAAAATAGCCCCCTCGAATAATTCCCCCACTTTGATGTTTTGGAAACATTTAATATTTACAAAGAATGTAGAGTTCACTAGCCTTGATTTCTCTGCTTGAATTGTGAATTTTGTATTCCTACAAATGATTTATGTTAACAAATTTACCCCATTTGTTCAGTAAATTAATCATATATTTTACTGAAAATTCTGATGAAAAGAATAACACCCCCTTTGAATAAGCCCACCTCAAAAAATTCAGATGAAAAAATAACCTCCAAGGGTAATTATTTGAGGATATATGGTATACTCAAGTACTGCGTAAATACAGTTACATTTTCTGTGAAAGAAAGTACCTGTACTCACCTTTATGCATACTTTTTTCAAGTAGTTGAGTACAGAAAATGTATTTTGCATAGGCTTATATATTGGCTCCTTATAGCATAAAGGGGAAAAAAGGAAGAAAAGGCTAAAAGTAGTGAAAAATAGTGAAAATTTGATATATAAGCACATACATAAATACAGTCAAGATTAGCTGAAAATTGGCAAAAATCTGATGAACCAGTGAAGTTGAAGGTGAATATAGGCAAAAAGCAATGAAAATTTGTGTGTTTTTTAGTCAAAATTAGACCAAATTTCTTTAAAATACTCACTTTTCTGTTTTCGGGTAAAAACAAGTATTTTATTCATGCAGGGCCTCTACAATTTTTTTTCACATTTCAGGTGAAATTTCAACAATTTTTTTTTCATTTGCAAAGTGCTGCAATTTTTTTCCATTCCTGGCAATTTATTTTTGCAATTTTTTCGGTTTCCATGCAAATTATGATGGGTTTGCCGTTTTTCATTTTTCTGTTTTCCAGCAAGTGCAATTTTTTTCTGTTTTCCATTTTCTGGCAAGTGAAAAATTATTGTTCAATTCTATTTTCAGTAAACAATTTTTTGACACCCTACTCGTAGCTAGTGATGGAAGAAGTGCCAGACTTTTGGTGCCAAGTGCCATGTTGCTTTTCTCCACCACAGTGCCTATATTAGATCCTAAAATGCACTAGCGATACCTAAATTGTACCAAAAAGCATCCTGCAAAAATTGATGCTGTATTTAATCATTGTATACTTGGAGGACATCACACTTAGTTTGCAAACCTACCATAACACATATGAAAACCCCCCAAAAATGATACACTTTTTCATCATAATGTTTAGTTTTTATTATGAAATGATTAATGCGAAATTTATCACAAGATTTTATTTATCAAATAAGGTAGGATTCAGCGCATACTTTGCAGTCCGCCAAGTAGAGCAGCTTCCAAGGCATCCGAACTAGGGTTGGCCTATGTTTTTTAAACGTTTTTTTTAAACATGACGCCTGAAATGTTTTTTTTAACATGAGCCAAAATTTTTAGTGCTAAGCACTGGGTATTTCGCAAAATTTTTTGTACCTCCACAGTGTGTAACTTCACTCCCAAAGTAACAACATCCTTTTGTGCCTACACACACTAGTTTTCACCGTGACTTCGTGTGAAAACTGAAATTTTTTCAAATGTAAATTAATGAACACAGATGAATGATTTTATTTTATTTTAATTTTAATTTAAATTAATGAAAGTTAAAATTAAAAAATTTGAAAAGTAAATCACATTAAGCATATTTACAAAAAAAGTAGGCTGGATGTCGCCATGTCGCCATTTCAGTTTTCACATCAGTCACAGTGAAAACTAGTGTGTGTAGGGCCATTATAACCTTGTTTAATCACTATTCCGTGCCAAACTTCACCTGAAGTCACGAACATTTGACTATAAGGGGATATACGAACATGTCAACAAAAAATGGATATTTTTGACACAAATCATCACTTATAATGCTATCCCATGGCTGCGCAGCCATTATATGGTCATATATAACATCACAGAGTATTGCCACTGTCTGATATACCTATACATGTTGACACTAGGTCATATCTGGGGGGAGCTTTAAAAAAAAACGTTTTTTTATTTTTTTAAAACGTTTTTATAAATGTTTTTTTTTTATTAAAAACATCGAGTTAAAAAAACGTTGTTATTTTAAAAACATTGTTTAAAAAAACATTGAGCTGAAAAAAACGTTTTTTTCTAACCCGAAACTCATTTCTATGCCTACATTTTGAACCCCCGCTAACCCCCCCCCCCCAACAAAAAATATTTTTGTTCAGCTAACTATCCCTCTGGAGGAGCGATTTGCTATCTATATGAACCCCCGCGGGAGTGCCCCACCCCCCCCCCCCCCCCAGTTCCAGTTTTTCAGATGGCAAAATGACACTTCTTTGAGTGGCACCATTTTTGCCACTAGGTATCACTAATCTGAACATAAAAATGGTATCCTTACATTTGCCTGATAAATTGAAGTGCTCAATGTTCAAAATCCGATGAAAAATGATTGAGAAATAGCACATCAAAATTTGTTTGTCGGAGGCCTCGCTAGCGAGGCGTTCCGACAAAAAGACTGACAGATCACAATTCTGCAAACATGTGCATGGTGACATTGTCATCACAAGCTGTGAACGTGTTTTTTTTGTGACGACAATGCACCCCAGTTATTTCAAAGAAGCCCTCAAAAATGCCAAACAATGTGTCGCACATGAAGCAAAAATTCGGCGCCAACAATATCATATGATTATTAAATTAAAAATCTTTTTTTGGGGTGCAAAATTAGGTTAAATATGCAAATTTTTCTTTGTCGGAGGCATCGAGGCTGATTTTTGTCGGAGTTATCGAGGCCGATTTGTCGTCACACACGCAAAATTTGCCATTTTCATCGAAAAAAGGTCTGTGACGACACAATTTTTTTGTCGTCACACGAAATCCGTGTAAACACGGCCTTAGGAAAA